>CAUYON010143687.1:0-15691 GCA_963573935.1 Arctocebus calabarensis | reverse complement strand
TACATCAGGAAAAAAATAAAAACTTTAAATCAACAATGTTTAAAAAAATATAAATGATCATTTTATAATAACAAAGGTGTAAGTGTTCCCTTCTCTCCACAACCACACCAGCATCTGCAGTTTTGAGATTTTGTGATGTGGGCCATTCTCACTGGAGTTTTTCAAGGTGGTTTTGATTTGCACTTCTCTAATCATTAGGGATGATGAGCATTTTTTCATATGTTTGTTAGCCATTCACTTTTACACTGCTGGTGGGACTGCAAACTGATACAACCTTTTTGGAAGGAATGGAGAACCCTCAAATAATTCAAGCTAGATCTCCCATTTGATCCTGCAATCCCATTACTAGGCATCTACCCAGGGGGGGAAAAATTCTTTTATCATAAGGACACTTGCACTAGACTGTTTATTGCAGCTCAATTTATGATCGCCAAAATGTGGAAACAACCTAAATGCCCACCAATCCAGGAATGGATTAACAAGCTATAGTATAAGTACACTATGGAATACTATTCAGCCATTAAAAAAAAATGGAGACTTTACAGCCTTTGTATTAACCTGGAGGGAAGTGGAACACATTATTCTTAGTAAAGCATCTCAAGAATGGAGAAGCATGAATCTCAAGTACTCAAGTTTGATATGAGGACAATTAACGACAAGTATTGACACGGTGGGGTGAGGGCAGGGGAGAGCAGAGAGAGAAAGAATGAGGGAGGGGGAAAGGAAGAGCAGAGAGAGGAAAGGAGCAAGGAGGGTGGGGTCTTGGGGTCTTGGTGTGTGCCACACCTTTTGGGGGCAAAACACGATTGTAAGAGGGACTTTACCCAACAAATGCAACCACTGTAACATGGTTTCTTATACCCTCAATGAATCCCCAACAATAAAAAATATATATGTAAGAAAGGTATAAACTCAACAAAAATATATAAAAATCATAAATATATGTGTACCTCATATAGCTGCTCCTAGATTCATAAAATAGGTACTACTACATCTAAGGAAAGAAAGAAACCATAGAATCATAAAAGCTGTCAACACCCCCCGGACAGAAGTAGATAGATCGTTTAGGCAGAACATCAACAAAAAAACACTGAACTTGAGTGGGATTCTAGGAGAAAAAAAAAAAAAGAACCTAACAGACATTTACAGAACATTGTATAATAAAACTTCAGAATGTACATTCTTCTCATCAGCACACAAGGACATTTTCCAAAATAGATCATATGTTAAGCCACAAAACATGTCTCTGCAAATTTAGAAAAATCAAAATCATACCATTTATTTTCTCAAATCACAGAGGAATAAAACTAGAATACTTCAAAAAAGTTAAAAAAAAAAATAAAAATAAATAAAATCTCAAAAGTTAAATACATAAACATTAAACAAACTGTTAACTGGTATATCCTTGGGTCGATGACACATTAAGATGGGAATTGAAAATTATTTTTAAATGATTGACAAAGTTGACACAAGCTTCTAAAATTGCTGGTATATAGGAAAAAGCAGCGCGAAAAGGGAAGTTCACAGCACTAAATGCCTACCTTGAGAAAATAGAAAGATCACAAATTAAGAACTAAATGTCACACCAAAAAGAACTAGAAAAGAACAAACTAAGCCCCAAGCTAGTAAGAGAGAAGAAATGACAAAGATCAGATCAGAACTAAATGAAATGGAAACCAAAAAAAAGAATGTAAAATATGAATAAAAGAAAAAGTTGATTCTTTGAAATGATAAATAAAATCAAAACATCTTTAGCTACATTAAACAAAAACAGAAGAGAAAGATTCAAATAAAGTCAGAAATAAAAAAGAATTTACAACTAATAGTGTAAAGGCAATCAGAAATATAAAATTCCATCTGAATGTACTAGGAAAACCTCTTCACACAGTCTATAAAATCTAGAAATAATGCAGCCATGTGTGGTGGCTCACACCTCTAATCCTGGCACTCTGTGAGGATGAGGTAGGTGGATTACATCAGCTCAGGAGTTTGAGACCAGCCTGAATAACATGAGACCCGGCCTCTCAAAATAGCTGGGCATTGTTGCTGGCGCCTGTAATCTCAGCTACTTGGGTGACTAAAGCAAGAGTATCAATTGAGCCTAAGGGTTTGAGTTTGCTGTAAACAATGACACCATGGCATTCTACCAAGGGCAATAAAGTAAGACTAAAAAAAAAAAAAAAAAGAATAAATTAGGGAAGAAATAAAAGGATAAATCAGAAAGGAATAAAAATTCTGATCAGATCAATAATAAGTAGTTATTGAAACAGTAATAAAAATGTCCAAGCAAAAAAAAAACAATACCCCAGATAAGATGGATTCACAGCCAAATTCTACAAAACCTATAAATAACAACTGGCACTTATCCTTCTGAAACTGTTCCATAACACTGAGAAGAGGGGAATCCTCCCCATGTATTCTATAAAGCTACTATCACCTTGATATAAAGCCAGGAATGGACAAACACAGAGAAGATAACTACAGACCAATATCCTTCATGAACATAGATGTAAAAATCCTAAACCAAATACTATCAAACTAAATCAAATGTCACATCAAAAAGATAATTCACCATGAATCAATGGGTTTCATCCCAAGGACGCGAAGATGGTTCTACATGAGCAAATCAATAAAAGTGATTGATTCACCACATAAACAGAGCTAGAAACAGACCAAACAATCATCTTAATAGATACAGAAAAGGAATTCGATAAAATCCAGCACCACTTCAAAATGAAAACTTTCAATGAAGTAGGCACAGAAGGAACATATACCTCAAAATGTATGACAAACTCACAGGAAACATCGTATTGAATGGGGGAAAGCTGAAAGCATTCTCACTAAGATCTATTACAAGACAAAGTTGCCCATTGTTACCACTTTTATTGGACATAGTACTTAAAATCCCAGCCAGAGCTATCAGATAAGAGAAGGAAATAAAAGGCATCCAAATCAGAAGAGAGGAGGTCAAACTCTCCTTGTTTGCTCTCAATACAATCTTATATCTAGAAACGCTACAGACCATCAAAAGACTCCTAGAATATATAAATTCAATAAAGCCTCAGTTTACAAAATTAATGTACACAAACTAGGAGCATGTCTATATACTAACAATAGGAAACTGAGAGTCAAGTCAGAAACTCAATACCATTTACAATAACTGCAAAAAAAGATAAAATATCTAGGAATATGCTTGATCAGTGAGGTGAAAGATCTCTACAAGGAAAACTGCAGAACAGCGATGAAAGAAATTATAGATGACAAACACCAAGGGAGGGATAAAAAAAATCTACTTGTCATGTACAATCTACATTTTTCTGGTGATGAGTACACTAAAAGCCCTTATACAATTCATCCATGTAACAAAAAATCTTGTACTCCCTAAATCTATTGAAATAAAAACAGAAACTCTACTTTTGAAATCCATTACCATGTCATTTTGGTTTCTCTGACTCCAGGAGTTCCCAGGAGACATAAGAACAAGGTCCACTGAGACAATTTCCCTGGAGAAGTCACTATTTTTTAAGAATGATATAATGTCCTCTCTGCAATTTCTCTGAGATTCTTATCCACCCTTGATAGAAAAATATTTCTAAATTTAGTGATAATATAGGTCACTTTTTAGACCACCTTGGCATGAGTGTATGTTCAGTTCTAATATTGAGAGCAATAGAAATGTCCTCACTCATCAAGGAAGGATTGAACATTTTTATTAAAATGTATCTATAAGATCAAGGTAGCAAAATCAAATTTAAAACAAGTCAGTAAATGTTAAAATCAAAATGGCATTTCATTAGTTACCATTCTCCGCACATTCCAATTAATTGAAGCCTCATTGTATATAGTCTTACATGCTATTGAGAACTAAAAAGCAACAGGAAGGCATCACTCCTAAATGCCTGATGGCGTTTATCCCGTGCAATCCCCCAAAGCATCATTCTGAACAAATTAGATTCATTGATCCCACTCATATCTGTCAAGGTGAGTTATTACGAAAAGAAGCAAACTTATGCAGCAGCTCTTTCTCCAGTTCCACCCTAGAAAGTAACTGGCTTGGTATAATTTAAGGATCTGACCTGGCCTCATGCTACCATTGACTGGGAACGTGTGAGGAGAGGTAGCAATAGTGGGAGAGTAAGAGCTACTGGGAAGCATTTGGGATAAATACTAATGCCTTCAGGGTAGATGATGAAGCTGAGAGGCTTTACAGAGATTGGGATTTTCCAAAAATTGAGGAGAAAAGAAATTCTTTAACTTCATTTTAAAGTTTTTCCTTGAATTTCTGATATTCCTTGCTTTGTACAATTAACTGCCTCGTTATTTTATACATACAAGTTTACAATAATTAAAACTTCAAAATTTTTCTTCTGTCTTTGAAAGAAGACTCCTTGCCTCCTATTTAGAAATTTTATCTTTAATACAAACAACCTGATACAAACAACAACTACTCACTACTACTCTTTCTCTCTCTCACTTGCTTAGTTCCTCTTTTAAATCTCTCATTATGATCTTCTGGTCAGTACATTTCTTACAAGAAGCTTATGAGAGAGTTTTAATTATATAACATTTAACTGATGATGTTAGAAGAAATAGCTTCACCTTATGTCTATTATTTTATTTTAGACTGTATTTGTCTTTTCTTCCTCTTATTTTCAATGGTTTGAACAATACATTTTTCCCATTGTTGCTTTAAAAAGTTTTCTGTAATCTTTATTTTCTTAAAGGTCATCTTCCTTTTATCTTCTCTCTAAATCAGTACCTCTCAAAAACAAAGTATCTACTATCTTTCCAAATGACTAAGGCCTCTGGGATATTTTCCATTGACTCCTTTTATCTTTCTTTTCATTTTATCCTCAATCTATTTAGAAAAATTTTCTTTCTCTATATCCTTTTCCCTCTCCAATTCTTCCTTTTCTCTGAAGAGATAGCTCATTATCCAAATGTGTTCTTCACCGCTTCATTTTTTCTGTTTCAGGAGTCCTCCTTAGCACCTACACTAAACATTCTTAGAAAGAGTACATTCATTTATTTATAGATAACCATGTATTTGTGAAGCATATATTTCCCTGCTCACAACTGTTTCTTTTGTTTTTCATTTCTTCTTATATTCGAGTTTCCATTCTAATTCATTTGTAATTTATTACTTTTCTTAAGCAATTACACAACTGAATTTTTGTACCTCCTAATATTTTGCCCTAAAAGTGAATAATGCCTTGTAGAATACTTATATCATTTTCTCTCAGTAGTTAATAAATTCTGTTCCTTCGTGTCTTAACATCTAGTTTGAGTTTTCCAAATATTAACTGCTCTTCAACAGATGGGTAAGCCTTCAAACGATTGCATCTGGAATGAGGGGAGTAACAACTGGAAAACTCAAACAGGAGTCTAGTAGAGAGCCCTTCTTCAGGCATCTGTCTCTTCTATGGGTGGTCTCTGTGTGGTCTTTCTAACCCTGCTCTTCCAAGATAGCTGGACTTTTCACTTCTAATAGCTTGCATTCCAAGGGAGAGAGGGAAGCCGTTGGACTTTTTATGATCTAGCCGGTAAAACCACACAATGTCACTTGCAGACTCATTTTAATAATTAGAAGCAAGTTTCTAAGATTAGCCTACATTCCTACATTCATGAGGAGAAAAACCTTTTAATTCAAAAAATGCCAAAGAGTTTCCAGATACATTTTAAATTCTCCACAGCCTATAAAACGATAATGATGCTGATGAAGATTGTATCTTGAGAATATCACAATTTATGTCCAGGTACTTTTCAAACTTCAGGCTGAGAATTTTATTTAGCTCAGAAAAAGTTACCTTCATCATATGTTTAATTATTATCTCTCATTCATATGCTTTGGATTTCCTTCTTTTGAGAATTCACATCTCCTAGACCCTTTATCCAGGTTTCTTCTCGTTCACCCTCTGATCGTCATCCATATTTTTCACTCAGTAAATCAAGATTTTTTTCACTTCGTATTTTTGTTTGTTTGTTTGTTTTTGAGACAGAGTCTCACTATGTCACCCTATGTAGAGCGCTGTGGCATCACAGCTCAAAGCAACCTCAAACTCTTGAGCTTAAGCCATTCTACCTCAGCCTCCCAAGTAGCAGGGACTACAGGTGCCCGCCACAATGCCCGGCTATTTTTTGTTGCATTTGTTGTTGTTTAGCTGGGCTGGGCCAAGTTCGAACCAGCCAGCCTCAGGGAATGTGACTGATGCCATAACCACTGTGCTACAGGCAGCAAGCCCACTTCATGCGTTTTGACTGGGACTCAAAATTAGTTGTTTAGTAGGAAATCATGTTTTAGGTTCTGGAAAGTCCTTTTAGTTTTCTACATAGATCTGAATCACTGAAGTGATTCTAATGTTCTTACTTCAGTCTTTTACATTCATACAATCTTTATTTCGCAATCTTTATTTTACTAGCTGGATGTAGTTTAGTTCTACCTAAATCTCACTCTAACTGATGGAATCATAGTGTGCTGTTTTTTTGGTTTTTTGTTTTTCCTCTAGAGATTTAAAGATCTCAGTGGGTTACATCTCTCGGGTTTTGGAAAACAAAGTGTTCTCTAACCTGGAACTTGCCAATGTATGTGTAGCAGCTGCCTCCCTCCCCAGAAGCTTACGGTGAGTTTCTTTGTTTCCCTGTCTCACTGTTCTACCCACTTTTGGCCAAAGAGGATATGTAGCCACTTGGCTCTGTATTGGTTTCCTGGGGGCAAAAGAGACAGACACTTCTTCATGAAGAAGGTAGGGGCAATGTCAACTTTCCACATCAGAAGTCCACACAGCTGTTTCTGGGATTTAATTTTCTGTCTTCCCAGCCAGAGCATTTTCAAAGCTGACCTTCAGGTTATAATGTTCAAACCATTCTTTTTTATTTTTATGTTTAAACTTGAAAAAATACCAAACAAAATATTTTCAGGTTTTTGTTTGTTTTTAGGTTTTTTTTTTGAGATAGAGTCTCACTCTGTTCCCCTAGGTAGAGTGCTGTGGCATCATAGTAGCTCACAGCAACCTCAAATTCTTGGGTTCAAGTGATCTTCTTGACTTGACTTCCTCAGTAGCTGGGACTACAGGCACCTGCAACCACGCCCAGCTGGTTTCTCTATTTTAAGTAGAGATAGGGTCTTACTCTTGTTCAGGCTAGTCTTAAACTCCTAAGGTCAGCAATCCATCCCCCTCAGCCAGCCTCCCAAAGTGCTAGGATGGCCAGTATGCTTGGCCAAAAATATCATTTGGGACCTAAAACTACCCATATCCATAAGGAAAGCATTCTTTGCACTGTATCCCTTCTTAGTATCTCCCTTCTCAATCCCAGTCTTATAAAACTTAACTTTCACCTGTGAACATGGAATTCTCGTTGCCAGCTAAACAAAGCTGAATGTTTGTGACAGGGTAGCTTCCTTGGAACTGCCCTCACTACTGAGCTTTCTACCTTTCTAAGGAGTATCTTTATTAGTATTGAATAAAATTTTTCTGCTGCTAGCCTAGCAATTTTAGGCTATTTGCATTTGAGTACTTTTGCTGACACATTGGGCTTCAAAGGGACTTGGCTCTTTCCTTTGGAGGATTTAGAATCATATTTCAGATATAGCAAAATTCAGAAAATTAAAAAAAAATGAAGCAGTAATTTTTTCATAACTACTTAAAAATGGTTTATTTGGCAAAAATACAAATCAAGATATTTTTTCAGAATTTCAAATTAGAGATGTTGCAAATAGTCTCTGAAGAGGATTGAAAAATTCAGTGCTAATTTCATTTCACAAAATACTACCAAAGATGTAAACCTGAAAATAAAAATTTAAAGGAGAATTGGGAGAGGTGCTATCAATCCCTTTTGCCAAAAGTTAAGGTCATATTTATTTTAACAACAACAAAAGAAACCACAGTGATGTGGGGTCTAGCTACTGATGTGTGACATGCTGGTAACCTCCCTCTTTCTTCTATCTATGGAAAAAAAAAGCCTAGAGATAAATTAAAATTCAAAACTTCATTTTTAAGAGTCTATGATAGCTAAAACAAAGCTATTGCTATACAAGGTCAAATCCTCAGGGAAGGATTTTAATTCCCATTTTCCCTGAGGCAGACTCATCTTTCAATAGGATATACTGCAAGACAAAAATCATAAATAATTAGAAATAATCACTTTCTTCATGCTGATGAATAAATCTATGGTTAGTATAGAGTGTCCATATATTTAGTTCATTTCTTTAAATGTCATTCAGAGATTCTTATTAATTTCTAACCGTAACATTCTTTAATATTATTTTACTTAACTCTTTTTCCTAAAGGCCTGATGTCTATATTTTAAAAAAGTAATTCATAGAAAGAATGCTATTTGTTCCTAGTAGTCCAACCTTATCTTTCAAATATAGCCCACTGATCAAGATTAAGTAGACAAATGACAGGTAAAAAGCCCCATGTGCTGAATTTGCAACTTAAACAGAAAACAAATATGATTCTCTGACTTAAACATTGCTGAGCATAAGCATTTCAAATCATTGCCCCCTTCCTTGAACATCATTACTATGTTGCTTGAAGGCTAACTTACAAGTTGTATAAAATTTACATATATATCTTCAGCCTACATAAATTTAAGCATGCTTAAAAACAATGAAATATTATCTTTTAGTAATACACTCTTAATTTTGGAAGACTCTGCTGGGGTCCCACCCCAGGGGCAGGGTTCACTAAGACCTGTGGAACTGGCATGACTGACTGAAGAAATACAAAGTTAGGAACCACAATAAAGAAAGAAACACGAGACACAGAATAGAATTTTCAAAGGTGGAGCTTAGGGACCACCGCCTGTTTGTGGGCTCCTGGGAATGGCTCTGAGTGTCTGTTCCACTCAGCTTTTATTCAAATCTCCTTGCCCAGTCAGTTAAGCTGAGGGAGGGAACAAATACACCAGCAGTTTCTCTGAGTGAGCATAGCAGCGCCTATTGTTATTATCATTAACTTTAAGGATTTGAGCAGTTTTCAAAAAATTCAAAACTTGAGTCTTGTGTAGGGGCAGCCTCCTGTCTGGAGTCACACACAGATTCCTAGGGAGGAGTTAAGCTCCCCTAGTTCACTGTGGAGCAAAACACCACTGGCATTAATCTCCTCTGAGGAATTGGTGGGAAAGAGGCATTTTCCTCTCATCAGAGGATTTTCCTCTGTGATAAGGGATATAAGTTCTTCTGCCCACATCTTACGGCTGGAGATTGTTCTCTTGATCTCCGCCCTAGCCAAATGCAAATCTTCACAATGAATATGTTTTGCCTGTTTAATGGGTAGGAAACAGCCTAGATGTATCCTTTCTAGGTTTTGCCACAGCCTCTTCTAAGGCCATTGTGTTCCCTCAGAGTGTTTACAGACTCAGAGGTAAGCTGTATCCCCAAGACGCCAGAGACTGGAAACTTATTCAAATAACAAAAATTGTAATGACTGGCTTAAAGGTAAATTAGCTGATTTTTCATTTGTTCTGACTCCCTGAGCTTACTTTCTATTTTCCCTTTTTCTCAGGTGCCTGCCCCTGCCAAGAATGGGGTCTTCAGCCCCCATTCTGCCTGCAGACTCCTTTGCTTATAGAAAAGTTGCACAGCTTGTACTGAGGACTCCCATATGCCCTTCATCCAGCTTCCCCTAATGTTAACCTACATTACAGTTGATTTATCAAAACTAAGAAATTAGTATTAGAAGAATGCCATTAGCTAAATTACAGAGTTTCTTCAAATTTAACCAGTTTTCTCACTTTTTCTATTCCAGGAGTTAATGTAGGATGATTGGCATTCGGCAACCACATCTCTTTTTTTTTTTTTTTTTTTTTAATTTAATGACCACTTCTCTTATTTGAGAGGTCTTGGTAGTTTCCTAGTCATTCATTATTTTTCAGGATCTTCACATTTTTGAAGACTTTTGGTCATATAATTTGTAAAATGTACATCAATTTGAGTTTGTATGATGCTTCTAATGATTACATACCATAGAGATAAGATGCCTTTCTTATCCCATTATTGCAGAGTGAGGATGACATCAATGTTACCTATAATGTTAATGTTAGCCTGATGTTAATCTTAATTGCTTGGTTAAGCTGATCTATGCCAAGTCTTTACATTCTTGATTTGATGAAAGTGAGTTACTAAGTCCAACTGGTTCTCAAGAAGAATTGGATTAAGCTCCACCTTTTAGAGAGAAGAACTTTTTCTCATGTTACATTAGCACATAATATGAACAGGCATACTCAGCAATATATTGTCTTTTTAAAAAAGCTAAGATTGGACTGTAACCTGTGTTTTCAACATAAATTAAAGATCACTTACCTTTCTTTATGTTGAAGTATTTGGATAGTTCAGTATTTGTATTCCTAGCAAGCATAGGTCGGACTTCACTCTCTAGCTAAAGATTTATAATATCCAGTAAATATAATGAAGTAGAAAAAAACTAAACCTCAAACAACTTACTTGCTACTGTTGTTCTTTAAGTTATCAATGGGCATATCAATGGGTAAGTATATGATTTCTCTTTTCAACTATCTCTTTTAAGAGTGAATAAGAGCATTATTTACAATCATGTTGAAACAAGATTTATATACTGGGACATAACTTCTTCCCTACTAAAAGAACAACTACATAATTGACTGAATTGCAAACTTTTCAAAAAGTTACTTTAGAGTCATACATGCAAGGGTTGTGACAAACAGCAAGTAAGGACTCATGGCAGTAGGCTAGAAGTGGTTTAGCAGATTCATGAGTCTGGGCTGAGTTGAGGCATATGAGGCAAGGGTCACCCTTTAAAACACACAGATTAATGTCAAGCAGTTGTCACAGATTGGTGTCTCCCAAGCCACGCTGAGCCCATAGATGTGTGCTTGGTTTGGTCATTGGGATGCAAAAAAAAAAAAAATGATATGCATTTCTAATGGTTTCAACAATCGAATTTTTTCACATCAAAATTCATGTTACTGACATTTTTTGAAAACTAAAAGATGTAGTGATGCTGGACTATCAGCCCACATAGCTACTGTCAGTAGGAGGTGAGTGACTTGTTTCCCCTTGAATCATGTCCACTGCTCCAATTCCCAGAGCTCCTTTCATAGTATGGCTAAGACTTTGTACCATTCTTCTGACTCACAGGTTGAGTCTTGATTTTCCCAAATGGTACTCAAGTTTCTGATCATCACCTGGCATTCATACATGAAAGATTTTAAGATAAGAAAGCTGGAGGTGAGTTTGCATGTCTCTCTGATTCATTTCCTTTGTGGATTTGTTGTCAGTACTCACCCTGAGGAGAGAGGATTTGCCTTAGACATATCAAAGATTTGGTGGGCAACAGTTTCTATTATAGGTAGATATTTTTCACATCCTAAATGCATATTTTACCAGATAAATCACTTTCTCCACTTTTAATGTCATCTAGAGTAGAGGTTCTCCAGTCTAAATTTATACTATAAACACTAGTATTTTCATAAAAATACTTATGCCTGGCTTAATTAATAAATTAGTTAAATCAAAACACTTGGGAATAGTTCCTAAGCATCATAGCTTCTATAAAGTTCCCAGTTTAGTCTAACATACAGACAGTATGAATACCCACTGATGTAGATGCTCTTTACATTTGGAAAAATGAAGACAATCTTTTAGAAAATTCTCTGTTGTCCAGATCCACCACTATTCCAAGAAAGGAAAGTTCCTCATCTGCTGGCCTGAAAGAGAGACCAGGAAGTCTTAATAACTACGCCCACATGTTGACATCTCATATCATGTCCAGGATCCTCACTCTTTTCTGCACAATAATTCCAGTATCTGTCCTATTTTTTTTTCCTATGCCAGAGGTCATTTTGCCCATCTTCCGTTCATACAGCAAACTCCCCATGGCCCCTACATCCTATTTTCCTTTTGGATATGA
This sequence comes from Arctocebus calabarensis, assembly GCA_963573935.1. Classification (NCBI taxonomy): domain Eukaryota; kingdom Metazoa; phylum Chordata; class Mammalia; order Primates; family Lorisidae; genus Arctocebus; species Arctocebus calabarensis. Next base: position 3,803 of record CAUYON010143687.1, on the reverse strand, counting down.
GGGAAATTCTGAATAGCTCTGTAGTCTATTTGATTTCCTACCCTAATCCCTAAGAGACCTTTTATTAATCCTCAGCATAATAAAATGAAGCAAGGCACACATAGCTTCCAAGTCCTACATTAGGTCCTTCTGCACTAACATCTCTTATTCATAAACCTGACCTTTCTATCTACCCAGAAACTCCTATCCACCCTTTACATTAATGTTTTCTAAAAACTTTTGCTGTTGGCAAATGCTCAACTATTTAAAATATCTTTACAAAATTAATTACTTCAATAATGTCTCCGGTGTAAACGATCAAATTTTAAAACTTTTAAATTTTTATGTACTTATCAAAGCAAAATATGCTCCTTAATTTAGAACTTGATAAAATAGTCTATTGTTTAGTGTCCTGTTCAACTGCAGAGCAGCTGAATGAGCTGCAGAGTACCCACCTGGTCTTTCCTCTTTAATACATGAAGGGATTCTCCTAGGATATATGGTCTATCTGTGAAAGACATGGAATATCATTTTTCTTTCACCCTAAACAGTTGGAGAATTATAGGGTCTACCATAGGATTAACACCTCTGGTGGAGGTCATGCATGAAAATTAAAATACCATTTTTCACTGTGTTCTATTATGCATTGGTACTGAAGCTACAGAGAAGTTCTCATTACCTCTGTTCAAAAACATTGTAAATTTTGTTAATACCAGCATCCTGCTATGAATGCCAATGCATTATTTGATATTTTTACGCTCTGAATTTTTTTCATTTCTTAGAATAAAGGGCAAATGAATCAAGGTTTGTCCTACATATTATGACCCTGTCTAAGTATCCTTTCTTTAGAAAATGGTCTATGTATATGTAAGTGCTAATCAGTAAAATATTTCTTTCCTCACTTCTGTGCAAAAACCTCTGATTCAGAAATGAAACTGAGCACATTCATGCACATTTTAATTAGACTAAATCATGAATCAGAGAGTGGAAATCTGATTTGTGCCCAAGGACATTGTCTCAGTTGACAGTTGGTGTCCAAGGACATTACCCTAGCTGATCATTTTAACCGGAATCTAAAACTTTAACCCGCTAATTCTAAGATTGCCAAATGGGCTCTTTTATGTACCTACCAATGTCTTTGACTTTAGCCTCATTCAAGATCCCAAGAAAATAAAGGCAATTAACTCTCCCATATCCAATAAAGAGTGCTGAATTAAGAAAAAGGACTTTCTAAAAAATATTTTTCCAATTATTTTCCCTTCTCCACATTAAAGGTCTAGAGATTTGGGGGGAAAGGATAAGGTACGCTTTGAGTCCCACCAGGGCAAAGGGCAGCCTACACTGGCTTTTCCTCATCTCGGACTAAGGAAAAGGGGCTCAGTGGGAGCCATGGGAAGAGCATATGTGGAGATCCCTGGAGGTGTGGGTCATCATAGACTGATAGTGACTCACACATAAAATCTAAGGGATGGTCACTGCAGCTGCTCAGAGCATAGCCCTGAAATTAGTCTTTTCTTTTTTCTTCTTTTTTTTTTTTTTTGAGACAGAGTCTCATGTGGTCACCCTTATTAGATAGAGTTCCATGGCATCTTAGCTCACAGCAACCTCAAACTCTTGGACTCAAGTGATTCACTTGCCTCAACCTCCCAGGTAGCTGACCACAGCACCTGGCTATTATTTTAGAGACAGGGTCTCGCTCTTGCTCAGGTTGATCTCAAACTCATGAGCTCAGGCATTCCCCCTGCCACAGCTTCCCAAGTGCTGGGATTAGAGGCATAAGCAACCGCACCAAGCCTGAAAATAGCCTTTACTTTTAACCTTTATTAAGAACAAGAATATTTGTGTTCCCTGTAGACAAAATATGCTTGTAGTGTATCAAAATAATGATGATATTAACTGCTCTCCAAAAGAAACACCTAGAATAGTAAAAAGAACTCAGCTGAAAAAGCTGGGAATTGACCTTGGCTTACCTAGTGCTAAAAAGGTAAATATAAAAAACAACTAAGCAGATGGAGACTCTCATGACCAAGGAAGCTTAAAGTTAGAAATTCATTTCAAGGGAGGAGTGTCCAAAGTGGCTTTTAAGTTCCTTATTCAAACATTAGCCAAGCCCAGAAGGGAAAACCATTAAATCTTGGAAAATTGAAAAATGTTTCACCCCTTCCTTGCATTTCTTTCCTCACTGCTGCTCCTCCACCCACATTCAAACCAAAGAAGCCAGGGCAGCCTTTAGTATGGGAAGGAAAATTAAACCCATGGAGGAGAAGCTCTCTGGCCCCTCAGAAGGGTAGTCTTCAGAAAGCCTGTGCTAGAGAAGCAGAAATTAAAAAGTTATAGGTCATTATGATAGACAGGACTAATAAGTACTGAAATGAATAAAAGTTACCCAAATTTGTTATGATTACCTAAAAATGTCATCAGACTTAATCCTGGGCTTCATGCAAGTTGCTAGAAAACTAACCAATTCCTCAAGATGGTTTTGAAACACCAATGGGCAAGTGACTTATGGTGTTTCCTGATTGTTGTCATCACGCCCACACCCCTTCCACAGAACACTGACAGTAGTCACATGAAACACTCTCCCTCATCAATAGATGTCACGGTTGGGGTCTATCATTCCCCGTTTTATTGTTGAAATCAATGGCCCTGAATGTAGGGTTGCCAGATTTAGAAATTGAAATAGAGGATTTTGTATTAAACTTGAGTTTCAGAAAAGTAAGGAATATTTAACTTTAGTATGAATACATCTCAAATATTACACAGTGTATACTTTTACTTAAAAAATTCATATGTTTATGTGAAACTCAAATTTATCAGGCAGCTTGTATTTTTATCTGGCAACTTCAACAGGACTTAGTAAAGTTGGCCACAGAAAGGCAAGGCAGAGATTACTGAGAGCTTCCAAAAAGTTGCAAGTGACCAAGGTTATATGAGGCAATTAATAAAGTAGACAAAGGGGGAACAAAACAGAAAGGAAAGAAATCATGAAAAATGGTTAAGGCATATAACACATTCCCATGACATAAGAGGTAAATATGGCATTATTTACCACTTAACATCTCTTTAAAATAAAGTAGTTTAGAAAATTATGGTAAAGGCCTGGGATTATAAAATGACATTATCTTACATTCTTTAAAAAATTTCAATCTTTATGAAGTGACAGGCTTCCCCTGGGCAGGACCACCAGTGTCTGGCACCCAGGAGATGAGGCAGACACTATCTTAGGTGACAGAGTTTAAACTCAATTGGGGAGACAAGGGGCTCAGGCTTGGGAAGTATCTGTGTGCATGGAGTGAGGTGTGTATGTTTGGATGTGTGTGCATGTGTGCATGCCTTTTTTCTTTTTGCTGTGGAGTCAGTTGAATTTGGGGCATTTTTCTACAAGAAATTGTCAGCCCTCTCTTCCCAAATAGGGCCTAGTTATAACCTTAAGCCCATCGAAGACACTTCCAGCCTGGACAGAACCTCATCAAACATCTAGTGTGCTCTGAGGGTGGCCCTGGTGGGAAGGGGGAATGAGAATAAATACCTCCCCAAATTCAAACTGAGACCCAGCAGGAGAGGATGGCAGAGTTGCCAGGCTCAGCAGTGCAAGCTAATTACCCACCCCTTTTCTGCCTCACATTGCCTTTCCTTTGTTTCCCTGGGTGAATGCAGGAGCAGCAGTAGCTGCCCCTTCCACCTGGACAGTGGTGTGCGTAGTAAGCAAGCTGGGTGGGTGTTTGCGTTGGGGCCTCATGGTGCCTAGGAGGAGATGAAGATGAGGAGGTTTTTCCTTACTGTGTAAATGAATATTTGTATGATTAAATTAACACACACACACA
>CAUYON010143677.1:0-33266 GCA_963573935.1 Arctocebus calabarensis | reverse complement strand
GTAGCGACAGAGTCTCACTTTATTGCCCTTGGTAGAGTGCTGTGGCGTCACACAGCTCACAGCAAACTCCAACTCCTGGGCTTAGGTGATTCTCTTGCCTCAGCCTCCCAAGTAGCTGGGACTACAGGCGCCCGCCACAACACCCGGCTATTTTTCTGGTTTTGCAGTTCGGCCGAGGCCAGGTTTGAACCCGCCACCTTCGGTATATGGGGCCGGCGCCCTACTAGATGAGCCACAGGCGCAGCCCTGGATTTTAAATTTTAAAAAACTCTTTTGTAGGCTGGGAAGGTGGCTTAAACCTGTAATCCTAGCACTCTGGGAGGCCGAGGTAGGTGGATTGCTTGAGTCAGGAGTTCAAAAGCAAGACCCCATCTCTAAAAATAGCTGGGCATGTGGCTATTGCCTGTAGTCCCAGCTATTAGGGAGGCGGAGGCAAGAGGATTGCTTGAGCCCAAGAATTTGAGTTTGCTGTGAGCTATGATGCCATGGCATTCTAGCCAGGGTGACAGAGTAAGACTCTGTCACAAAAATAAAATAAAACAAAAAAACTATTTTGTAGTATTGTGATATTTTAAATTCCTGGGAAATAAGAAATACATGTTCAACTTCTTCATCTTCCCTTACAACTCAATCTAATACTTTACTTTGTAATAAATTTTTAGTAAGTCTCCAGCTAGGTTGGAGAACCAAACAAGTAGTCTGGGAATATGGAATAAAGTCTGAAACTCAGAAATGGTATGTTACCCATACTGAAACATGGCTTTTAAAGCCACCTTCTGCCTCAGAAAGATTTTTTTGCGCTAGGATAAGAATCAACAGCAGGACATACACAGTCTACAAAGAAAGCAGCTCAGGAAACCTTGGCAAATGGAAACAGAGATGCTGTCAATCTACTTCAGCTAGCAGAAAGAGTCTCATCCTAAAATTCCATTTTTTTCTGAGTCTACCATATGTTTCCAGGCAGGATATATACTATTAAATTAAAATATTATACCAAATTTCTTAGAATGGTGTCTGGCACTTAATAGGTGCTTAAAATTATTAGTTGCATGAGTGTCATAATGTATACAGGATAAATTATACTCTGCCTTACAAACTAAATATGTTAGATAAATTGTACATAAGTGGTAATTTGACTTGATGATAAAGAACCATCAAGAATGGAGGTAAGTCCTTCATCTCAATTCAGTTCCCTCTTTGTTTTCCATGTTATTTATATCTGAAAGGAGTGTCATATATAATAAATGGCCCTTTTCAAGAATAGATGTATCCAAGAGCAAGACTGTATTTATTGACGCTACCTTTGACAACTATTAACAAAATTGTTATTTTAAGCTCAAATCCATGTATAATGACTAATCTCTAATGGGTATCATTCTCATGAATTTGATTTAACTTGACCGTGTCACTAAATGTAAAAGGAATATGTTTATTTAAGAGCATTTGGAGAGTTGGCACCCATAGTACAGTAGTTACAGCACCAGCCACATACACCGAGGCTGGTGTGTTCGAACCAGCCCAGGCCAGTTAAAACAACAACAACAACTACCAAAAAAAAATAGTCAGGCATTGTGGTGGGCACCTGTAGTCCCAGCTAGTTGGAGGCTGAGACAAGAGAATTGCATAAGCCCCAGAGTTTGAGGTTGCTGTGAGCTGTGATGCAACAGCACTCTACCAGGGTGACATGGTGAGATTCTGTCTTTAAAAAAAAAAAGGTGTTTAGAAAATATAGGAAAAATATAAAGAAGAAAATTACAAATCTCTTTAATTCCAACAACAGAAAATATATCACTGTTAGACTATTTCGTAGTAAAAGTTGATTTTGAAAGTAAGTTTAGTTCATTCCTGACTATAATAAGAAATACCTTTTGTATATTCATTTTACATTTTATAGATTTGATCTTTAAAGTTAAACTATTCTTCATTAATGTGTGCTTTTGTTGCACTGAATAACTTAATTTGGTTTGTTTCTAGGTCAGCTATGTCTATCTCATTGTGTCTCTAACAGGTCGAGATGGTACATGTTCTGTTATCCAACTGAAAGCCAGAAGGACTTTAAATGAGAGATGGGAGAGTCAGCTGTGGAGAGAAAAAATGTTTGGCTTAATAGAGCACCTGCATTACAGCAATGTTTATCCGGAAAGCATTCCCCGCAAATTTATTTTGGAACACAAAAAGTTTCTTATTGAGCAGTATAATTCTCAGCCTGCAAAATACATACCACCAGAAGGAAAGCCCCTGAAACTTGATGATTTTAAAAGTGCTCGAACCCTTGGACATTTTGAAGTAACCATTCTAGGTAAGTGAAATATTTTTGTCTTTGAATATAGTTAATTTAATATAATTTTAAATACAGATAATATTTTGCTTTAAAAAATTAAGTCCTTCAATAAAATTTTTGTTTTTTGAGACAGAGCCTCAAGCTTTCACCCTGGATAGAGTGCTGTGGCATCACAGCTCACAGCAACCTCCAATTCCTGGGCTCAAGAGAGTCTCTTGCCTCCACCTCCCAAGTAGCTGGGACTACAGGTGCCCGCCACAATGCCCGGCCATTTTTAGGTTGCAGCCATCATTGTTGTTTGGCAGGCCCAGGCTGGATTCGAACCCGCTAGCTTAGGTGTACGTGGCTGGCGCCTTAGCCCGCTGAGCCACAGGCACCTAGCCACAATAAAATTATTAAAAAAAAAAATTAAGTCCCCTCCCACAAAAGATCAACCCCAAGGGGAACTCTTCTCAAACAAAAGGAATGGAGCACTAATTCTGGAATAAATGAAGTTCTTATTATGGACTTTGAAACCACTGGCAAGTCTTTGTGAAGTATTTGTGGACAGAAGAATGGGAACTAAGGGAACTTTTACTCCCAATATCTGACTACTTCTAAGACTGGTACTGTTCTCCCTTAGTCACCACTTTCTTGCTAATATTTTCTTCCTCTTTCTCAGTTTATCTCAAGCACTAAAGGGTAAAGCATAAATTAAAGAGAAAAGGGGGGCTTGGCGCCTGTGGCTCAACGGGCTAAGGTGCCAGCCACGTACACCTGAGCTGGCAGGTTCGAATCCAGCCCGGGCCCGCCAAACAACAATGACGGCTGCAACCAAAAAATGGCTGGGCGTTGTGGCAGGCACCTGTAGTCCTAGCTACTTGGGAGGCGGAGGCAAGAGACTCGCTTGAGCCCAGGAATTGGAGGTTGCTGTGAGCTATGATGCTACAGCACTCTATCCAGGGTGACAGCTTGAGGCTCTGTCTCAAAAAAAAAAAAAAATAAAGAGAAAAAAGGGTAATAATCAACAGAAGCCCCTACGAAAAGATGTTTGTTTAGCCCTTGAGGAAAACAGACTCCTCAGGCCAGGTGTGGTGGCTTATGCCTATAATCGTAGCACTCTGGGAGACTGAGGCAGATGGACTGCTTGCATTTAAGAGTTTAAGACCAGCCTGAACAAGAGCAATACCCCATCTCTACTAAAAATAAAAATTAGTCAGACATTGTGGCAGGCGCCTATAGTCCCAGCTACTTGGGAGGAGGAGGCAGGAGCATGGCTTAAGCCCAGGAATTTGAGGTTGCTGTGAGCTATGATGTCGTGGCACTCTAGATGGGAGCAGCAGAGTGAGATTCTGTCTCCAAAAAAAAAAAAAAAATAGAACCCTCAAGTAACTAAGGTTGAACAGAAAGAAGTTACTGAAAAGATTTCTCAATTAATAAGGGAAAATAAGCTGATTTTTCCAGGCTGTTCAAAACTAAGAGTTAACTATAGAACTTAGATAAATTTAAAGGAGTCAAAACATTTTAAAACTGGGCGGCTCCTGTGGCTCAAAGGAGTAGGGGGCCAGCCCCGTATGCCGGAGGTGGTGGGTTCAAACCCAGTGCCGGCCAAAAACCACAAAAAAAAAAAAATTTTAGGGGCAATACCTGTGGCTCAGCAAATAGGGCGCCAGCCCCATATGTCAAGGGTGACGGGTTCAAAACAAAAAACTAGCCAGGCGTTGTGGCGGGCGCCTGTAGTCCCAGCCACTAGGGAGGCTGAGGCAAGAGAATCGCCTAAGCCCAGGAGTTGGAGGTTGCTGTGAGCTGTGTGTCACCACGCTACTCTACCAAGGGTGATAAAGTGAGACTCTGTCTCTACAAAAAAAGAAAAAGGAATGAAGAAAAATCATTAGCAAATTAATTTAAAGGCTGAGCAATGTAGTTCATGGATTTTTACATCTGTAGTACTGGGATGAATTGCCTTCAGACCTTTATCCAGATTCTTTTTTTCCTCTGTATTCTTTTGCATCCCCTTATCCCTACCTCCTCACCCATAAATGTGTACATACATGTGAGTATGTGGTATAAGCTAGGAAAAGTCTAAATTTCCACTGACTCTGTTAGATAATAATAGAGCTAAACTTCAAATGCTTCTTTCACTAGATTATATTTCTTGCTGTCTTCAGGTAGTTTATCAACCTTAGTTTTATATCTAGGAAACAAAAATTTCCCATACTTCATAAAAGGTAACCATGGAAATAATGAGTTCATCTAGAAACACATAAATCAAATGTGAAAAAAGAACATTTATCATTCTGCCTACCCACTCTAATCCATGTTAGAAGTATTCTGCTTTTATATAATATTTATAGCCTACCTTTTTCCAAGGATGGTTTACAGAGTTAAAAGACAGTGAAAAGTAAGCCATTTATGAATAAAACAAACCGAACATTTTAAAGGAAGCAGGAAAATGGAATTTTATTAGGTACTTACAAATAACTAAATTACTACCAATTGGTGGTAATTTTTTCTAAGCTTTCTAACAGGGAGGGAAAGGGGGTTTGGGGTTTGTTTGTTTTTTCTTTTTATTTTTCCTTATGACATACTTAGTTTTAGAGCCATAGGAAACCTGGATATCTTCTAGTCTTACATCCTGGCTAGGTAAAAGCCAGGCTGTGATTAGAAGTCAGATCCCCCGAGTTTTTAAACATATCTTCTGTTACAGCAAAAACAAACAATAATATATAGGAACCCTGTTGTTTTATTTTTCATCAAACAAAATTCAAATCCAAACTTGCTATAAGAAATTACTATATAAATAGCACAGAAGTTGGGCAGTGCCTGTGGCTCAAAGGGTAAGACGCTAGCCCCATATACCGAGGGTAGCAGGTTCAAACCTGACCCCGGCCAAACTGCAAAAACAGAAAGAAAATAGCCAGGCATTGTGGTAGTCCCAGCTACTTGGGGGGCTGAAGCAAGAGAATCGGCCTAAGCCCTAGAGTTGGAGGTTGCTGTGAGCTGTGACTCCATGGCACTCTACCAAGGGCAATGAAGTAAGACTCTATCTCTACAAAAAAAAAAACAGAAGTAACAAATGGGTTCAACTACAGTTTTCTTCTTTAAAGATATGTAAATTCTCTTTTAGATAGTTGACTCTTGCATCAACCTTATAATATACATTACCAGTATAATTGTTAATCATATCTTAATCATTTCTGTAAAGGAATATATTTTTATATTATTACATAAACCAGGTATTTCAATGTCTATTAGTTTGACTTAATATAGTAGTAAAATCTAGAGAACCAGGATAAATGGTACTAGGTCCAGTGATTCACATACAGTCGTAGAAGGAGAGGGTAGTCTATCAAAATCAAGTCCCCAAAGAACATTCTTCTAAGTATCACAAAAATGGAAAAACAGGTATCACATGTACTCCATACTAAGTTGAAACTATTAGATTAACAACCACATTCTCACATGAGAGAGAAATTAAATTTAAGAAGTTAAGGGGGAGGAAGTTGAGTAAGTTCCCACCAAAAGGGTGCAATGCATGGGTATATGGCACACTTCCTGGGTGAAGGACACAACTACAACTTGTACTTTACCTTACAGATGCAAACAGTGTAACCTAATCCTATGTATCCTCATATTAATCCGCAATTTTAAAAAAAAGAAAGAAATGAGAAAGGTACTAGGGAATGCTGGGTGCTATGGTAGGAACGGGTTAAATTTTAAATAAAGTGGCCAAAAGAGGTCTCCCTGAGAAAGTAACATTTCACCAGAAACCTAATGGAGGCGAGGGAGCAAGTCGTGTTGTTATATGGGGAAAGAACATTCTAGGCGCTGGAGTTAGCAAGTACAAAAACCCTAGGCCTGTTGACTAATACATTTACACTCTGAACTCTAGTTTTAATCAAACAGCTCAGAACAAATTTTACTGATAACATTGAAACTAAACCCAAGAGTATTTTATAATTTAGAAAGCAACTCAAAATAATGTCTAGAACATGTCCATAATAAAACTACCTTCCTGAAAATATCAGGATTTCCAACTTGTGGTATTTTCTCAGTTCTAAGGCATACACTCTAAATGAGTGTGCAGCTTAACAAAGATTTTGTTTATCCATCATTGGCCTATACTTAACAGTATATAGAAGTACAGTATAAGAGAAGTACATTATAAGGGAAGCACAGGAGCAGTATTAAAATCATAGAATCTAGGTGACTAAACATTTAGTAAGAGTGAAAGGAGTGAGATAAGGATAGCTCTCAGGTTTCTGGTTTTGGCTCTGTGTTTGTTTACCCTTGCTCTAGCCAAGATGGTCTCTTTACTCTGGTCTATACATTTGGTTTGTGCTACTCCCTGCCAAGCCTGAGATGCCCTCCTCTCTGTTTATTTAAATGCTATGCATTCTTTAGTACCCAGCTCAAAGCCTTATCTTCCTCTAGGATGTCTTTTCTATCTACCTTGACATTGACCCAAATAAAGAGATGGCAGTCAAAGGTCAGGATACACTTTGGGTTCTTTTTAACTTTATTCAAATTAATATGAGGGTATAATATTTAGGTTTACATTATTCTTACTTCCAGGGTAAAGTTCCATTTATAGAAGAACCCCTCACCCAGAGGGCATGTTATACAGCCTCACATTGTGCACATTAGGTGAGATTCCCCTCATGCCTTCCCTCCTTCTGCCATACATCTTCCCCCTTTGCCCTTTTTCTATTGCAACATTCTTTAGCCCTAATGGTAAGTCTGTGAAGCCTGTATTGAATATTTAAGGACAGATACAACCTAGTTACTACCATCCTTGACCTTGCTTGAGTCAGATATCCTTAAGTCCACAGAGCAATAAGGGAATCAGTCGTCATCTCTGAGATCTCCTATCCTGTAATGACAACTGTCATGAATGATCAAGGAAACACTCTACATGTCTTCACTTAGGTGACCAGGCTGTCTTTTGGAAAGTAGATTTCAATCTTCCATCAGTAGGAAAAACATTTTGAATTGCTATCTCCAGTAAGTGGTTAACACCATTGCACTAAAGTGTCTACTCTTTCAACCACTAGCATGTATTCATAAATTATTTGCAGAGATAAAAGTTTAGTCCCCAGTTTTGAAACAGGTTTTTCCAGGTCTGTAGCTATTTGGCACGTGTTAGGATCAAATCAGCAAGCTTGGTCTCATTAGCACTATATGCTAACCTATTGAACTTTTAATAACGTGTGATTTTTCTCCAATAGGTCTGAACCATGAGATTGCAATTGATGTTGCCTTCCTACCCATGTATAGTCCAGAAGATCTCCGAACATCTCAAATCGACACATTGCTAACCAGCATGAATTACAGCTGTGTATATCCACAGGAATTAGCCAACAATGACCGACTGCCAGGGCCAAGAGCTGTTGCCAGTAAGACAATCTCAGTATTCTTTTCACTCATATAAAAATTAATATTATAAGCAATCCTAATGGTAAGATTTTATTATGTAAATAGTTCTAGCCTTAAATTTTAATGTAGTTTTAATTAAAGGGTTATTTGGTAAGTGAACCCCAAGACTTATAAATGAGTATCTTTTAAATAAATCATGATTTGTTTCATTCCAGCCAGCTATTATTTTCTTACAATACAATTTCAAATATAATTATTTCATCAGACCCAAGTGGTGTACATATGGAGTCTGTACAAATTTTACTCTTTTATTCTTTTAACTCAGGCAAGACAATTGGTCCTTTCACCTTATTATAAACCTCCGGAGGAATTATTTTCTCTTTTATAAATGTTTAGTTATTCAAGTGCTGCGCAATAAATTCCTTTAGGACTGCTAAGAGTGTATGCAATCCTAACAGTGAAACTCTTCAACCAACTAATTGTTTGCTGCATTATATACCAAACTTTAAATTATTTCTATATATCTATAATATTATCTATCCAATTATAATTATCCTATTCACTTCCTATTGTCATTTCTAATTCCTAAGCCTATCGTAAAGTTTCTAGCAATGTTCATTGAGATTATCAGGATATTACATATAAAAGAGTTGTTAAGAAAGGCTTTATTATCTTGGGATTTTGTGGTGGGTCTTTCTAAGCTGATGAAACTCTTGAGTGTATGTTGTTTTTGAATGAGTGTTATAAGCTTTGCCTGATGATGGAGTAACTTTTAGCAGTAATGGGTACTGCAAACTAAATTTGAGTACCTGATTTTATACAAGATTAGGTTTTTTTAATTTTTCCCACAGTTCATTTTAGAGATTATGTATTAGCTGACTTGCAATATTGCTTCCTACACTGCAGCTCCTTAGACTTTCAGTAATTTCAAATTTCTTAATTAGCAATTTCAAATTAACATATAGTTTAAATATTTGTGCACTCATATATGCTCATTTCATATAAAACCCACTTTGTCATATATATTCTGTTATACACTATGTATAGGCTGTTATTGATATAAACTATCAGGTTGGAGTTCTCAGCTCTCTGCTTGTTACTAGTGCCAATATTCTTCCCATAGTCATTAATGTGGGCACATGAAAAATGCCTGGTACCATTCTGCCAGAGAGGTTAATATTTCAGATGTGGGCTCAGCACCTGTAGCACAGTGGTTATGGTGCCAGCCACATGCACTGAGGCTAGTGGGTTCGAGCCCAGCCCGGGTCAGCTAAACAACAATGACGAATCCAATAAGAAAATAGCCAGGCGTTGTGGTGGTCACCTGTAGGTCCAGCTACCTGGGAGGCTGAGGCAAGAGAATCGCTTAAGCCAAAGAGTTTGAGGTTGCTGTGAGCTGTGACACCATGGCACTCTACCAAGGGTGACATAGTAAGACTGTCTCAAAAAAATATATATATATATTTCAGATGTGAAAGACGGGAATCACTAGGCAGGAAAAATGAATTGGTAATCATAGGCAAAGTGATAAGTTTTGAGTAGAACACTGTGTTTTTCATGACATAGCATTAATAAATAATAATAGTACCCATTTTAAGTCTTTGCTTGGATATTTTATGTGAGTTACAACTAAAATAGTTACCTTGCAAGGTGAACATTATCATCTCTAGATATTATGGATAACTAGACTGAAAATCCAAGAGATTCACTGGCATGGATAACACAGCTAGAATTTGAAACCAGATCTGACTCCAAAATTTTCCATTCCTTTCATGATTCTAAATTGAAAGATAAAAATATTTATAGAGTGATGTAATGCAGAGGCTCATGGTATGACACTGGTGTCATCTTTCAAACGTTTTTGTAAACTACCTTTTTTTATTACAAAAGATATACGTGTTAATAATTTAAAAATTCAAATGATACAGGAAGGTATCTGGTAAAAGGGAAAGTTCCCCTCTTGGCCTTCCTAGGTCCAATTCATTCCCACTCACCTACTCTTGGGAAATAACCAGGATTCTTTGAATTCTTTGAGATATTAAATAACAGTATGTATTTGTTCATATTCTCTCCCTTCTTCTCTGTCTCTCTGATATACCCACAAATGGAATTGAGAAACATACAGGGTATCTATAAAGTTTGTGTGCAATTTTAAATACTTGACTATTTTAAAATTGCACACAAACTTTATGGACACCCTGTGTAATTCCATAATCAGCTTTTTCCTTTTGACTATATCTTGGACATATTTCATATTGGTATAGAGAGGGATTTTTCATTCTTCTTATTAACTACAAACTATTTCACTGTGTGAATGTACCAAAATTTATTTAACCAGTCCCCTACTGATGGACATTTAAATTATTTCCAAATGTTTTTCCTATTACCAAACAGTACTACAGTGAGTATACTTATTGGTATGTATGTGTGTGTGTGTTTGTGTGTGTATATATCTTTGTACATGTATAACTGTAAGATGAATTTCTACAAGAGAAATCACTGACTCAAAATGCGCATGCATTTAAAATTTTGGTAGAGGCTCTGCACCTCTGGCTCAAGCGGCTAAGGCACCAGCCACATTCACCTGAGCTGACAGGTTCAAATCCAGCCTGGGCCAGCCAAACAACAATGACGGCTGCAACCAAGAAATAGTTGGGCATTGTGACAGGCCCCTGTAGTCCCAGCTACTTGGGAGGCGGAGGCAGGAGAATCACTTGAGCCTAGGAGTTGGAGGTTGCTGTGAGCTGTGATGTCTCAGCACTCCACCCAGGGCAACAGCTTGAGGCTCTGTCTCTAAATAAATAAATAAATAAATAAACAAATAAACAAAATAAAATTTTGGTAGATGATGTCCAGTTGTTCTCTAAAAAGTTTATACTAATTTACACTTGGTAGGCTGCACCTTTGACTCAAAGTAGTAGGGCACCGGCGCTATATGCCGGAGGTAGCAGGTTCAAACCCAGCCCAAGCAAAAAACTGCAAAAAAAAAAAAAAATTCATTAATTTACACTTGAACCAAAAACAAGAGTGCCGCTTTACTCACACCTTAGTAAATACTAGGTGTTATTGATCTTATTAATCTTTGGCTGTCTGTTAAGGAAAAAACAATATATCATTATTTTGATTTGCATTTCTTAGTTGTTTCTTTTTCTTTCTTTATTTTTTAATTTTTTTTTAATTCCAGCTCGGGCTGGATTCGAACCCACCAGCTCTGCTGTATATAGCTATTGCCTTAGCCACTTGAGCTATATGCGCCAAACCTCTTAGTTGTTTCTGAGCTTGAAAATCTTATGTTTGTTGGCCACTTATTTTTCTTCTATAAACTTTCTAGAACTTTCTGTGCAAGTTTTAGTTTTTTTTTCACTTTTCTCTTACTGTGTTTTTTTTTTCTTATTAATTTTGAGGTTTGGGGATAGTAAGGACATTAACACTTTATTAGATGTTACAAATACTTTGAGCCAGTTTGACATGTATTCAATAAGAGGTTTGTTTTAGCATTTTAAATAATTTTATTTGGATGTACTCAAATATATCAGCTTTCATAATATTTTGTGACTGCTGGTTTTATGTTACAGAAAGCCATCATTCAGTTCAAAACTACTTTTATTTAAATTCTCTATTTCTTTTTCTGGTACTTTTATAGCTTCATTATATTTACTCATATATTGTGATAAAACATACATAACAAAATGTACTATTTTAACCATTTTAAAATGTACTATTTAGTGATATTAAGTATGTTCACAATGTTGTGCAACCATCACCAGTATCCATTTCCAGAACATTTTCATCATCCCAAACAGAAACTTTCTATACCGATTAAACAGTAATTCCCCATTTCCTCATCACCCCAGCCCCCTGATAACTACTGGTCCACTTTCCATCTCTATGAATTTGCCTATTTTAATATTTCATGCAAATGGAATTATACACTATTTGTCCTTTTATGTCTGGCTTATTTCACTTAGCATGACATTTGCAGGGTTCATCCCTGTTGTAATATAATCAGAATTTCATTCCTTGGTACGACTGAGTAATATTCCATTGTCTGTATATGTCATATTTTGTTTATATATTCATCTGTTAATGGGCATTTGGGATATTTATACATTTTAACTATTATGAACAATTCTGCTGTGAACATTAATATGTGAGTATCTGCTTTTAGTGCCTGCTTTCACTTCTTTTGGATATATACCTAGGATTATAATTGCTTGATATGGTGATTCTATGTTTAACTTTTTGAGGAAATGCCAAACTTTCCCACAGCAACTGCACTCTTACATTTCTACCAGCAATAAGTGAGAATTCTAATTTCCCCACACCCTCACCAATACTTATTTTCTGTTGCTTTGTTATAACAGCCATCCTAATGGATGTGAAGTGGTATTCATGTGGTTTTGATGTGTATTTCCCTAATTTCAAATGATATTGAGCATGTTTTCATGTGCTTGTTGGCTGGACCTTTGTATATTTTCTTTTGAGAAGTGTCTATTCAAGTCCTTTCCCCATTTTTGAATTAGATTTGAGTTTAGGGGTTCTTTTCTTTTCTTTTTACTTTTTTTGTGAGACAGTGAGGCATCTGGCTATTGCCCAGGCTAGAGTGAAGTGGCACCATCATAGCTTACTGCAGCCTTGAACTCCTGGGTTCCAGCAATCCTCCTTTCTCACCCTCCTGAGTAGCTGTGAGTAGTTGTGTGTCATGACATGTGGCTAGTTTTTTTGTTTGTTTTTTGTAGAGATGAGGTCTGGCTTTGTTGCACAGACTGGTCTTGAACCCCTGGCCTCAAGTGATCCTGTCACTGTGGCCTCCCAAAGTGCAAGCCACCACACCCAGCCTAAGATTTGGTATTGATATGACTTTGTTTTTATAACTTAAAATATTTATCCTTTGGATTTTTTGTGACCAACATGAGATAGTGATCCAGCTTTATTTTTTTTTTCCAAATGATTAGCCACTTACCCCAAATCATTTCTTGAATACTGCTTCTGCTATTATATCTTACTTGGTATCATCTTTAATTATGAAGTTCAAGAATATCTATTCCTTCTCCCTCCTTGAAAGCATTACCATTGATAAATATTTCAGAAGTATGGCATAATGTGGAAGAGTTTTGACATATTTAAGAAAATTTTATTATTCTCTAGGTAGTCAGAGTTTCCTGCATTACTTTCAGAGACAGGACTACCACATTGTTTTTTAACATAGGTTGGACTATGCTGTAGTTATAAAGGAACTCTGAAGTTACAATGACTTAATAAAAGTTTATTTCTTGCTCAAGTCTAATGCAATCAGTCATCAATCAGTTCTCTTCCCAACAGTGATTCAGCCACTTCTACCTTGTTGCTGTCCCAGCAGGAACAAATGACTTCTAGGTTTTCAAAGCAGAGGAAGAAAGATGGAAGAGATACTGGCCTATAATTAAGTTAGAGCAGAAGTGACAAATCACTTCCACTCACATTCTCATTTGCCAGAATTCAGTTACATGATCCTAATCTAGCTATAAGGAAGGCTAGGACACTTTATTTTTCCTCTGTGACCAAGAAAAGAAAAACTAGTAGAGAACACACAGCATTGCCTTTGTCCTACTTACCCTGTACATATGTGGTGTTGCTAAAAAAGTACAATTCTTGTAATTCTAACAATTTAAAATGAAACGTAGAGCATTTCATTTTATATGTAAAAAAAATAGCCTAATTACATAATAAGTTTAAGTAAAAATAGTCATTGCTAATATTTAATTGCTCGCTATGTGTCGGCTACCATTTGAAATGATTTACATGTATTTAATCCTCAAAACAATCTATGATGTAGGTACCGGCTAAAGAAATTAAAGCATAGATTGTCATTTGTTCAGAGTTTCACACAAGTAGGCACAATCTCTCAAACAGAAGACTTATCTGTATTTTATGTTTGGATAGTACATAAGTCATTATAAAAGTCAGTATATGGAGGGGGGCACCTGTGGCTCAAAGGAGTAGGGCTCCGGCCGCATATACCAGAGGTGGTGGGTTCAAACACGGCCCCAGCCAAAAACTGCAAAAAAAAAAAATAATAATAATAAAATAATAAAAGTCAGTATATGATAGCAATTACAATAATTGGGGTTTAGAGTGTTGCTGTTGACAGCAAATCTGAAGATCTTGAAATCTTTCCAAAGCATATGGATTAAAATCTATCCCACTTAAAGAAAAAGAAAACTATAAAGTATTAGCGGTTGTTATCATACTCATTGTGCTTTAGTGAATTTGCATAATTTAAGTCATTCTTTAGATTTTTTTGATGTGTTTAGCAGAGGTGCATTAACTGTTAAGCTAATGAAGCCTAAACACTTTCATTAGTCACTTTTAAGGCCTTTTTTTTTTTTTTAGAGACAGAGTCTCATTTTGTCGCCCTCGGTAGAGTGCTGTGGTGTCACAGCTCACAACAACCTCCAGCTCTTGGGCTTAACCGATTCTCTTGCCTCAGCCTCCCGAGTAGCTGGGACTACAGGTGCCCACCACAATGCCCAGCTATTTTTGTTGTTGTTGTTGTCATTGCAATTTAGCCAGGGCCAAGTTTGAACCCACCACCCTCCGTATATAGGGCTGACGCCCTACTCACTTAACCACGAGCGCTGCCCTTAAGACCCTTTTGATATGCTTATATATTTTCCACTTTTGTTTCATGAAAAGGGGCTCCCAAATAGTATTCCCTCAGGTTCCACAAAATCTATAGTCAATTCTGGATTTTAGCACAATTTTGTACATGTAGCTTTAGCATACAAAGTTAAAGGCACATGCCTAGAACCAGACTATCTGGATTAGAATCACCATGTGACTTGCTTGTTACTTAACCTTGAAGTAGTTTAATTTTTTTTCTATTTAAAATATGGTCTTTTGTGTATAGCCCCTGAAGTCTGTGATCCATTAGCTTAGTAATGATCAGCTAGTGTTTTCACAGTTTCCTTAGCCATCTGAAGCCAAGAAACAGAAAAAAAAAGTAAGAAACAAATACTCTCCCAGTTTTTGCCATTGGCCCTGGGTGGCACTCCTTTAACTCTTAGCCAGGCTATTTACAACTCTGCCTTAGCCTTCATTTCCTTCGTGCTTAGACCTAAAAGTCACCCAGAAGTGAATGCTCAGAATCATCTCAGTCCTTTTCTGAACATTCATCCAGTCCTGTGTATATATGTGGGCTTCTTGATTTCTCAGTGCACATAGAGGTTTTAAAAAGCCCATATTCCCCAATGTATCTCTTTTCCCATTGTTTTCTTGTCCAGGTTTTATTTTTCTGTCTATTGCTTGTCTCAGCTTTATAGCCTACCCAGCTGCCCTGCCCAGTACTTTTGCTTTTATATGCTTCTAACAAATTTGCCACCAGGAAAGCCACCCCAATTGTAGAAATGCTCCAAATTGGGTAAAACAAAAGCTGACTCTTTCATATGTCTTTGAGAGAACTGGCTCTTTCATCTGTCCTTGAGAGAACTGCTGGATACATCAAAAGACACAGCCACATATTTTAGCTGAGTGCAATGACTTATGCCTGCAATCACAGCAGTTTGGGAGGCTGAGATGGGAGGATCACGTAAGGCCAGGAGTTTGAGATCTGCCTGGGTAACATAGTGAGCTTTTGTCTCTAGAAATGTAAGAAAAAAAGTAGCTGGTCGTGGTGGCACGTATCTGTAGTCGCAGGTACTAGAGAGGCTGAGGAGGGTCTGTAGAGCCCAGGAGTTCAAGACTACAGTATTTATGATCATGCCACTGCACTCCAGCCTAGACAACACAGGAGACCCCATGTCTTAAAAAACAAAAACACAACCACATCTTTGAAAATAATACCTGCATTGCTGCCTTTGGTACTAGCAACAAGCTGGTAGGTAGGCAACATAAAACACCATAGTACACACTCTTCCCAATTTGCGGCAGTTTTCTTCTTCATTAATTTTTCCCTGGTTGCTCTTAAGTTTTGGTCTAGATTCCAGAGTTATGCAAAAGTTGATTCTGAGAGGTTTGTTTTGTTTGTTTTTGTTTTTGGTAGAGACAGAGTCTCACTTTATCACCCTTGGTAGAGTGCTGTGACGTCACACAGCTCACAGCAACCTCCAACTCCTGGGCTTAGGAGATTCTCTTGCCTCAGCCTCCTGAGTAGCTGGGACTACAGGTGCCCACCACAACGCCCGGCTAGTTTTCTGGTTTTGCAGTTTGGCGGAGGACAGGTTTGAACCTACCACCTTTGGTATATGGGGCCGGCGCCCTACTCGATGAACCACAAGCACCGCCCGATTCTGAGAGTTTTTGCTAGTTTATAAGATGGTTTGCAGAGGGACAGAGCCCTAGAGTTCCCTACTCTGCCATTTTCATTGATGTCCCTCACCTGATCCATTTTTGTTATGGCTTCTTGAGGGTATCCAAAGTTAAATTTTACTTACTAAAGCTGCTTCAGAGGAAGTACACTTCAAAAGAAGCTTTAATTATAAACACACACATATATGATACAAATATATAAGGTAAATATACACTTTTTTAGCTCTCTGCCTTGTAGATTTTCAAAAAAAATTGATAATTGAAGTTCAAAATAAAACTTGTCTTTGTATTTATTTGAAGTGTAACAATAAACTGTTTCTTTGGAACTTATCGATGACCTTGAAGATAGGGAGATTTACTTTTCTCCACTAAACACAAAACAAAAGAATACAAAAAAGTTAAATATGACTTTGGAGTACCAGTCTATATCTTGATATTGTTGGATTATCTGTTTTTGATGTGTTCACCTTTATCTGCAGAAGTTACCATATCATAATTTTAGTAAATGCATGTGATAAATTGGAGGGAAGAGGGAGAAGATGAGAAACAGTGTTAATACTGTCAGAAAAAAATTACCAGCTTATGTGATACTAAAGCCAAGTAAATATTTAACTATTTTACAGTACTTACCATCTGCCTTTTACTTTTAGGTGATATTATAAAAGCAGCAGCTGAACTGGATAAAGTACATATCATCGGTATCTTGGATATCTGCAATTTGGGTAACAATAAAGTGGAAGTGTGTTTGCAGAAAATTTATAGGCCTGAGAATACTTATTAAAAATTAGAAAATGAAATTATTACAGATTATAAAGAGAGCTCTGCTTTAAAGATACTGTTTTGTTTTCTTGGTAATTTCAGTAACTGCTTTTAGCAAAAATATTACATGAGCTCTGAAGTGACATAGTTTTATGTTCATCTTGTATTTGGAGCTAACATACTTCATTTTAAATTCATTATTGAAAAAAGTCATCTGAATAATTTCTGTATATCAGGAAATTTTCCTTACTCTATATGGCTATTATCTTGACTTGTAACTCTTTATGTTCACAGCTCCCTTTGTGAAGTGTACTTTTACTCTAAAACCTCAGTATAAGGCATCCTAACTTACAAGAGTAACTTTTCTTGGAGATATAACATCCTTCCAGTTTTATTCACATATATTGGAAAATTTTGATTTGCCAATTTGAAGATTAAATTCTCTTAGTGTGGTCAACCTGAATTTCTTTCCAGATTTCTAGCTAAATTGTCATGGTCCAATTGCCCCTGGTCTTTTGTTTTGTTAAAATGAACGTGCTGAATTAAATTGTCTTAAGTTTTTTCCACCCCATATTGTGACTTTGTATGTTTTGAATATCTCAGTATTTTTACCAGTGTGTTAAGGTGTTAAAGCCAGAGGCTGCAGTATCCATTCTTGCTGTATCCATTCGTAGTTTCAGTATATGTAATGTGAGTTTAAATAGTGAAATTTTATCTCATACTAACATTTAATGTGCTCATAATTGAAAGAGGAAAACATTAACTAAGGGCATTGATTTTAATTTGGTTGTCTAGAATACTTCATTT
Organism: Arctocebus calabarensis; assembly: GCA_963573935.1. NCBI lineage: Eukaryota > Metazoa > Chordata > Mammalia > Primates > Lorisidae > Arctocebus > Arctocebus calabarensis. Next base: position 15,778 of record CAUYON010143677.1, on the reverse strand, counting down.
TAAATGTAAATGGCCACTCTGCACATGTGAGGCCCTATGGTTGACATCTGTGTAATTTGTTAGATGAACTAAACTGACCATCAGATGAATTTGATTCTACTTAAGCTATTAACTTGTGAGATTTTCTTGTAGCCATATAGTTCTGTGATTTCATTTGCTATCTACATTTTAAATGTGTTGGCAGTCTGCAAACCTAAACACAAATTGCATTTTATTCATGATTGAGTTATCTTTTATTCTTTATAATTGTATTAAATATTAATTAAAGCACTGGATTCTTGTCGTGTTACAGTATTGGGTGTGTTATTAAAGTTAAAATGCAATAACTTTTTGGGGCTTCAGTCTCATTTTGCATGTATTTTATGGGTTTCCTCTCTATTTTTGGCCTACATATGCACTTGCCAAATGAGCCAAGATTATTCTTCCATATGGGTTTGAAGATGGTTGTCAAAACAAATGTGAAATATATTATCTGTTTTTTAAATCATATACACATTTCCACTGAAAATCAAGCAACATATTTGAAGAACTCAGCTACCTCTGATGTTATTCTTAGGTTATTGTGCCTGACTTCTAGTAGCTTAAGATCTAGATGTTTCCAATAAGATTTTCATATCTATTTTGTAGTTGGAGAACTGAAAGAGAAGAAAACAAAATGACTATATAAAATAGCCAAAACAAGTAAATTATAAGGTTACACTTACATGCCAAAGTCTGTTTCTCTAAACTCTGATTTGAGCACAAAATAAAAGGTTGAATAATAATAAAATTTCAGTTAGTATATTAGGTCACTGTGAGATAAACTGTAGACCATGAGGCTAATAAAATAATGAGCCAAATTATCGTAGCATATATCCAAATATTGGAGTGTCCACTCTGTACCAAGCAATGGGTTAGCACTAAGAAAATAATACAATACAAGCAAAAACAGACATGGCCCCTACTCTCACAGAACTTAAAAATGTTGTGGAGGAGAAAGACATTCAAATAATTGCACAAATAAGTGAGATAAATGTGATAAAGGAAAGGTATATGGTTTATATTACAGCTTTTTAATGAAGAAAGCACTAGAAAAATTTTTCCTGAAGAAGTGACCTTGAAGTATAAAGGACTTGCAGTAGAAGGTTCGTTTGAGGAATTAAATAAGGACTGATCAGCTGGAGTGTAGAAAGTGGTATACAAAAAAAAAAAAAAAAAAAAGAAAGTAGTATACAAGTTGAGACAGGCAAATAGACAAGGATTCTTGCAAAACTATACACTACAGAGTCTTGTAGGCCATGGTGAAGACTTCCAGTTTGTATCTTTAAAGCAATGGGAAGCCATTGAATGTTTTGTGGCCTTTATCATGTTTTGAATGATCACTGTCTGCTGGAAGGAGAATAGATTACAGGGAGATTGACAGAGTGTACTAGTTGAACCCTAACACCTGTTCCCAATTTTTAGCTGAGCACATCGCTGCCTAGGTATATAGCTTTGTACAAAATTCTGACCAAAGTGAGTGAGTATAAGTGAATTTCTGAACTATTCCCTCCAAAGTTAAAAGCAAGTGCTCTCTTTCCCTCCCACCCCCATTCTGCTGGCCATAGTGTGAGCATGGTGGTGAGACATCTTGGATCATTCAGGGAAAAGCAACTCCCTACAAATGGCAGAGCAGCCAGCTGGTAGGAACTTAGGTCCTTGTCATCATGGAGCTACTATACCAACTTTGTACTGCTTACTTTTTTTTTTTTTTTTTGCTGTTGTGGCTGGGGCCGGGCTTGAACCTGCTACCTCTGGTATACGGGGCCAGCGCCCTATTTCTTGAGCCACGGGCACCGCCCCTGTACTGCTTGCTTCTTTTGGCTGTTGCATGAGAAAAAAATAAACTTCTATCTTGTTTAAGCCATCATTATTTTGAGTCTCTGAACAGAACTCTAACCTGTATCCTACTAATGCAAGAGGCAAAAGTGAAAGCAAGGGGACCAGGTAGATGACAAATGAGATTGAGAGAGGTGGATATAGTCAATGTAAATTTTGAAAGTAACATTAAAATACGTATTTTGTTGTTACAGTTAAAATACAGATTTTAAAGGCAGTAAGTTCCTTTATTAAGGCACTTCAGTACAAGTAATTGAAAAAGTCTAGCAATATTAAATGTTTGAAACAGTAAGAGTGAGACTCTGTCTCAGAGTTTGAAACAGTGCTATATAACAATGGCTCTCATATTTGGCTTCATATTGGTATCACGTGGGAAGTTTCAAAAATTACTCTACCTCAGACTAACCCCAGGTCTCCAATTGGGGTGCAGCCTGGGCATCACAATAGTTAAAAACTCCCAGGAGATTTTAATGTGCAAATAAGTTTGAGAACCATCAGTATATAGTACTGTTTTAAGCATGTGTTAGTTTTATTAGAGCTCAAGCTTTACACGCTATTTTGAACTTTCTTCCCCGTTAAGTGTACTCTCTGCATATCTGTTATGAATTATGCTGTTGGGAAGGGAAAATTAGAAATTGATAATTTCTAAACAACTCTCATTTTCACAGAACTGGTCTAGCATGTCAGATCTAGAAAAGACCTTATAGATAAATCCTAATCCAGCCTCTTTTATTGTACAAGTGAAAGAAAGGGACCAGACAGGTTTTTATTTTCCTAAGGATATACTATTGTTGCAGAGTCAGCCCTTGTAGAAATGTAAATGTTCAGAGTACCACCTAAAGTGTGAGTAAACATCAAACCTTTATAGATTGGAATTTGAAGCACAATGAGGTTGAAATAAAAAGATAGCAACTAATCTATCAAAACCAAAACTAGATCCAGTTACCATCCATAATGTACAAGTTGTACGGTCTAAAGTTCTTCAACTTGAAAGTGCATTGGGATTACCTGGACAGCTTCTTTAAGTGCAAATTACTAGATTTTCCCTCAGATTCTGATTCAGGATGATGGAGGGTAGGACCCAGGAATCTTCATTTTTATAAACTTCCAAGGGATTCTAACATAGGTGTTCCACAGACAAAAGTAAAAACACCGAGTAATCACTTAAATCACTCATCCTCCTGCAAATTACATGAAGAGTTAAAAAGAAAATTAATTCTTTTGATGGGTACTTCTTATTCCAGGACTAATTTTACTCAACTGCAAATGTTTGAAAACAATTTAAAACTACCTTTGTGAGTTATGACTGTCTGAAAGCCATAAAAGAAAAACATAAAATCACTTAGATATAAGGTATATAATGCTGGTTACCATATAAAGTCCTACCCTGACCTCCAGAGCAATGCAACCTCATAGTTTAGTAAAATTTTGTAATACAGCAACGCTGGCATAAACTTTTATGAGACCATTGTCATTTTTAAGGCACATAATGATTTAACTTGTGCAAAAATATAATATGAAGACTTGAAACTAGCATGTTAAGATTATTTAACAGGAAGCCAGTGTTAAAGGTCAAGGTGTGTCTTCCTACCTTTCTCCTTCTTTGTGCATAGAAACACACTTCCTTTTAAAGAAACAGAGGGGGCGGCGCCTGTGACTCAAAGGAGTACAGCACCGGCCCCATATGCTGGAGATGGCGGGTTCAAACCCAGCCCTGGCCAAAAACCAAACAAAGAGGACTTGGTTTTATTACAAAAAGAGAGGATAAAGATGTGTATCTTTCTTTTTTCACTTAAAATATATATCATGGGCATAAGGTCTTTAATAATATGTAGGAAAGTCCCTTTGGCACATTTGCTATGCATATTTCCTCAGTGTTTCGCTCACTACACATTAATACTGAGTGGGCAAATGTTCTGCTGTAATTTCTTTGTTGATAGCATAGCCTGTTCTTCTTTTTTCCCCGGGGTTTAATAAATACTCAGCTGTCTGCTGGCTTTAAAGAATTACTAACTTTTCAAAAAGATTGTTTAATCCAGCTATAATTTATTTTTTTGATGTAGGTTGAGGAGGAAATGAGGATGAAACTGATTATTTTTCTCTTTTAACTTAGTAACCAATTGTCCCATCACCCTTTTTTTAATGGTGCTTTTACTTTTTTTTTTTTTTTTTTGCAGTTTTTGGCCAGGGCTGGATTTGAACCCACTACCTCCTGTATATGGGTCCAGCACCCTACTCCTTTGAGCCACAGGTGCCACACCGCTTTTGCTTTATTTTTTATTGCTATATCATGGCTTTATATACTTTTGGAGTACACGTCATATATTTATGCCTATATACAAAGTATAATGATCAAATCAAGATAATTGGGATATATCCATCCCTCAAACATTTATCTTTCTTTGTGTTGGGAGCATTACAATTTTTCCTAGCTATTTTGAAATATAGAATAAATTATTGTTAACTATAATTTTCCGGCTCAGCACCTGTGGCTCAACAGGTTAAAGCGCCAGCCACGTACACCTGAGCTTGCTGGTTCGAATCCAGCCCGGGCACCAAACAAATGGTGGCTGCAACCAAAAAATGACCGGGCGTTGTGGCAGGCACCTGTAGTCCCAGCTACTTGGGAGGCGGAGTTACAGGAGACTCGCTTGAGCCCAGGAATTGGAGGTTGCTGTGAGCTGTGATGCCACAGCACTCTATCCAGGGTGACAGCTTAAGGCTCTGTCTCAAAAAAAATAAATAAAAATAAAAAATAAAATAAATAACTATAATTTCCCTATTATACTATCAGATGTTAGAAGATAGTCCTTCTATGTAACTATTTTTGTGCCCAACAACAAACTTTTCATCTCCCCTCCCCCTTCCCTTCCCAGCCTCTAGTAACCATGGGGGAGACATAGGAGGAGGGATGAACCAGGAGAGTGTTTCCTTTGGGTATCTTTGCCCTGAGTTTTTTCTCTTGTTATCACAAACATATATTATTACTTTTATAATTTGAAAAAGAAGAATTTTCATGTTAATGATGTGACGAACACCTGAAGGCAAAGAATATATAACCAAAAATCAGGAAGAGAAAAAGTGCAGTGAGTATACAATAATATGAAAAAGATATGTTCAGCCTCACTAATAAAGAAATAGAAATGAAAAGAAAATATTTTTGATACTGTGGTAATAAGTATCAAATTGTGATTTGTAAAAGTATTTCAAAGCAGGCTCGGTGCCTATAGCTCAAGCAGCTAAGGCGCCAGCCACATTACACGAGAGCTGGCGGGTTTGTATCCAGCCCGGACCTGCCACACAACAATGACAAATACAACTAAGAAATAGCCGGACGTTGTGGTAGGTGCCTGTAGTCCCAGCTACTTGGGAGGCTAAGGCAAGAGAATCACTTAAGCCCAGGAGTTGGAGGTTGCTATGAGCTGTGACGCCATGGCACTCTACCCAGGGCAACAGCTTGAGGCTCTGTCTCAAAAAAAAAATTTTTTTTCAAAGCAATAATGGCCAAGGCAAGGGAAAAGAAGATAAAATCGCCATAATCACAACATGAATCGTTATAACCCATTTAGAAAGCAAATTGGCAAAATGCATTAAGATTTTTTTTTACATGTTCAAATCTCAAACCTTCAGCCTATTGAATCCACTGTAACTATATCCTAAGATATCTTAAATGGAAAAAAAAATATTGTCCAGAAAATTATAACAGCAAAAAATATTATTTAAAGTTTTCACCAAATGAACAAAAATGGAATGACTACGTGAGGTATATCCATTAATGGGATATTGTATGTCTAATAAAACATTGTCTACAAAGATTATAGAAAAAATGCAAAATGCTTGAGACATATGGTTACATTTTAGAAATTTAAAAAGTATGTAGCTATAGCTATGTAAGAAAGATCTCTACATGAAATAATGAAGTTTTACAAAAGAAAATTATTTGGCAAAATTTGATTTCTAATGTATTTAGCTAACTCCTCACCAGTCTGTTTTTAAACTATTTCATGAGAAGTTTTTTTTTTAAGGGCCAATTTAATAACTAGTAGAAAAGGTCAAATCAGATTTCTGTGACTTTGTTATTTGAATGTTGAAGGCTAATATTGAATTTATCAGAAATGACTGTCAGCAATCAGCAAGCTAATGGTTTTGACAAAGATATTTATAATAACAGAAATGACATTTCTGTTTTCAGTCTTAATGACGTTCTTTGTCTATGAATACAGTTTTTTTGGGGGGGCGGGGCTGGGTTTGAACCCACCACCTCCAGCATATGGGGCTGGCACCCTACTCCTTGAGCCACAGGTGCCACCCAGTGAATACAGGTTTTAATATGATATTTAAAAACATTTCAAAATGGTAGTAGTAATAGCAAAATGATGCACTATTTCTGTTTACTCTTAAATAGAACATAAGCTAGGTGGCGCCTGTGGCTCAGTGAGTAGGGCACCGGCCCCATATACCGAGGGTGGCGGGTTCAAACACGGCCCGGCCAAACTGCAACAAAAAAATAGCCAGGCATTGTGGTAGGTGCCTGTAGTTTCAGCTACTTGGGAGGCTGAGGCAAAAGAATCGCCTGAGCCCAAGAGTGGAGGTTGCTGTGAGCTGTGACACTACGGCACTCTACCGAGGATGACAAAGTGAGACTCTGTCTTAATAACAACAAAAAAAGACCATAAGCTAATGCACAAGACCTTTATACTTTACAGTTCAATTATATGAATTACTAGGGAATTACTAGGTAATTACTATGTATAAGATGCTGCTAATACCAGGTACTATGGGAGGATACACAGATGAGTAATCGGCAGCTGAGATATGAGCCTTTCTAGGCTCATTTATATGATACATCTGTTGGGATTTATTCAGCAGCTTCTGCTGCTAACTTCCTGAGCTCCTCTCTGTCAGTTGGTGGTAACTGTTAGTTCCCACCTTTAGGGTTCACCCCAATGTCAGTATCTTAGCTACAGAAAAAAAATGAGGTGAAGATGGGGGAGAAACAATTATTCATCATTTCCATCAACAATGTCTCCTATTTTCTGTTGTGTCCCCTTGACTCTGGTAGTCAGTCTTCCTGATTCTGGACTACTTGCCTTAGACTTTGGACTGCCATTATTCCTCCCTTCCTTTGAACATGGTGGCTTCTGTTCCCTGAGGCCTGATGCCTGTTTCTCTAGTTTGCTGACTCTTGGCCCAGTCAGACTCCTGATATCTCTGCCTTGTTCATTCTTCTATTCCTTCACCAGCCCTTGGCACACATTGCAATCTCCCTATTCCAGCAATTTGCCCAGATCCGTTGACCTGTAGCAATATGTGTCTGAGTGCTGATTAAAAATAGAGCTTAAGGAAGTGCCTGTGGCTCAAGGAGCAGGGCACCAGCCCCACATGCCAAGGGTGGTGGTTCAAGCCCAGCCCCAGCCAAAAACTGTAACAAAAAATAAATAAATAAATAAAATTAAAAGAGCTTAAAAGGAAACAATGAAAAAAATTAAGCTGTCTATATACATTTGGAATAACTAAAACTAAAACTCCAAATGTAGAAAATTAAACCCTGACACATCATAGGGAAGTATAAAAAATTAAAACTTGAACAGTGTTTTTTAGACTATAGCAGCTACATGGGACATAAAAATTAATGGAATGCGGTAACTCATAGGTATCAATCAACAAATATTTGCATGCCTACCATGGGCAAGGCATTGTACTTGAAGGTATCTCTAGCCACTAAAATATGTTTATTTTCCAACAAATAAACAAGGTAACAGAGGATATTCCTTGGGGAGCCAGCTAACAAAGCTCACACAGAGACAGAAATTACAGAGGAAGAAGGCAGTAAAGTCATTAAAATCTATTAAAAATACGGATCTTAACTTATTCCCAGCCAAACTGGTTGATAGCATATTTTAGCAGGGCTTGGAAAACCAGTTTAGTGTTTTAGATATTTTGAGAGAGGTGACTTTCAGCTTTGTCACGTGGGAGTCCCAGGAGTCCAGTTCCTCATTCCAATCCACTCCTTGTTTATGAAAATGCATTAGCTGGAACAGTAAGAAGAAAAAAATTTTACTGCAAGAAGTCATCCAATTCTGATAAGTTGACATGTAGAATAAAGTTGATGGTTTTATTTATTCCTAAGGTAGTGCTGGTTAAGGGTTACGTGTGTGTACCTTTGGAGGCGGGGGAAAAGGGAATGTAGATAACTAAAGTGAAATAGAGCTGATGTATTCAGAGCTTATGTTGCTAGAGGTGAGATCAGTTTCCTACCCGCAACTGAAATTTCAAACTTCTGTTTAGCAGGGACGTGAGTGGACAATGGTGACTGATAATTAGAAATACCAGCAGACATCTTAAACTTTATGCTCAAGTGAAAGAGCAATGAACCACCAGAATAGCTCCAGGGATTTTTGGCTCCTTGTAATTTTTACCTTTTTACCGAAAAGTGTAGCATCTTTTTCAATGAATGCCTATGTGACTGTGACTTTTTACAACGAAACCAGCAACTCCACTACAGTAGAGACATGTGAATGTGGTGTTTATGGATTAGCTTCACCAGTGGCTAATGCCATGGGGCTGGTGAGCATCCCTAAGAACAATAACTACCAAGCTTGTGACTTCGACACTGAGTTTACTAATACCAAGAAGCCCTGGATTGCACTGATAGAAAGAGGTAACTGTACATTTGCAGAAAAAATTCAAACAGCAGGCAGAAAAAATGCTAACGCCGTTGTGATTTACAACGCTCCAGAGACTGGCAACCAGACGATACAGATGGCAAATTTTGGTAAGTCCTAATGGATTCCCAAAGAGGGTTAATGCCTTTTTTATCTTAAAATTGTATTTCCATCTAGGATCTAGCAATGGCGTTGTAAAACAATCTTTATTGTTGTTTTTAAGCCTGGCACTACTTAGAATTGCTTTATTATTATTCAATATTTTGTATTAATTTGTCTAAAGGACAATAGCAATTCATGAAGTGGTTCCTATTTTATTTCAGGTTTTCATAGCTATATTAGTTTTCTCAGTGTGCATTACATAATTGCTTTTTAATAAACTGTGCCTTTACCTCTAACCATCAAAAAAACTTAATTTAATTATCAATTTGTACTTTTTAATATGATACATTTTTTTTCCTGCCAAAGTAAGCATTGCCACTCTGATGAAAACGGGAATTAATCCTTTTCTAAGGAGTCTACTTTCTTTATATCGAAACTTAGCGATCCTGAGGATTTTAGGTTTCCTTTGTATATATTTGAGTATGTAAAAGTGCAAAACTTATTCATTATTATGATTAAACAGTAGCGTAGTGTAAGTGCATACAGTGTTACAGAAATGAGAATTTGACTCTACTATTTGAGTGTAAGATTTGAATCTGGTTGAAGGACTAATGCATAAAAAATAACTGAGAAATTTACCCATTGAAAAGGGTATGGTTTAGGATACATTAGATAACACTGTAATTCACATCAAAAATAAAGATTTCCCTTAGAAATTTTTACTAGTGACCTCTTAAGTAAATAGAATAATCTAATTTACTAACTTTGTAAAGAAATTTACTCCTGAGAATTACTGTTTTTATTTTAATTTCTAAAACATATACTACTCTCCAGGTAAATGTTTTTTTAAGCCAACAAGAAAGCAGACTTCTAACCCCAGTTTTCTATGCTGTGGACAGGTATATGTATTTTCTCCCCCAGCCTTGGCCAAAGGAATAACAAAAAATGACTAATTTCCATCAAGGCAAGAACTGACAGTAAATGAATACTATATTTTGATAATTGGTGTTATCACCCCCAAATCTGGCCTCTAAAAAAGTTAATGCAAATTAAACACATTTTAGAATTATGAAAAGGAGAAAATCAAATTTGTGTTAAAAATAGTAAAGTGCATGGAATATTCCAAGCTGTATACATACAACGTGGCAGGTTAGTACTAATGTTTTTAAAACAGACAACTTGTTTCTATGGGTATTGAAAAAAACAGGTAAGGTAGTCTTTCAGCAGTAGAAAATTATTTAGCAGTACAAAACTCTACTTGCTACCTTTTCTAACACATCCTGGACATTGCCAGAGCTCAGTCACTCACATTTTTTTTAAAGTTAAGGGCATTTCAGAAGCTTTCCCTATATGTTCCTATAGTTTTATAAGTGACTTTTATTTATGTAGAAAAAAAGTAATGCCACTTTCTGATGAAAATGGGGAATTAACCCTGTTTTAAGGAGTCTACTTTTTTATATTTAAACTTAAGAGATCCTGAGGATTTTAAATTTCCTTTTGCCTGTACAATCACATTTGGCTTACTCACTCTCGAGCTATTTTTAGTATAAACATTATCAAACTAAACAGTAGTCCTGTTCTCAAAACTTGCTTTGCAACCTGCAGTAGGAACCAACATCTATTGCAGTGTATGTGTGTCACCACTGAATTTGAAATATTTACCAAAGTTATGTGATAACAGTATAGTAATGTTAATTGTAACATTTTAGATTTTTAGATGTATACTGCATTTTCATTCAAAATCTAAAAATAGGCTTGGCGCCTGTGGCTCAATGGGCTAAGGCGCCAGCCACGTACACCCTGAGCTAGAGGTTTCAAATCCACCCTGGGCTCGCCAAACAACAATGACGGCTGCAACCAAAAAATAGCTAGGCGTTGTGGTGGGCGCCTGTGGTCCCAGCTGCTTGGGAGGCGGAGGCAGGAGACTCGCTTGAGCCCAGAATTTGGAGGTTGCTGTGAGTTGTGATGCCACAGCACTCCTCTATCCAGGGTGACAGCTTGAGTCTCTGTCTCAAAAAAAAAAAAAAAAAACTAAAAATATATACCCTTGGCATAACTTACCTAATGACTTTACTATGCAATAATAATGGCACAATATGGTCAAATAAACTAGTCTCTAGCAACAGTCAATACCTTAACATCTCAGTGGAAAGAACAAAGAGAAATGAAAATTTGCTTAATAATTCACTGCTTTTCCATTTTTATTTTTATTTTATTTTTTTGCAGTATGGCTGGAGCCAGGCTCGAACCCACCACCCTTGGTATAGGGGGTTGGTGCCCCACCCACTGAGCCACAGGCGCTCCCCCATTTATATAATATTTTAAATGACTGTCAGTATCATTGCTCATAATTGGTGCTCTATCTCTTTCACTATTTTACCTGTTATGATCTGTTTTTCAAACATCCTGTGTGCTCTATACTAAAGTGGAACTAGTTGCTCAACACCTATAAGGTCATTTGGAAGCAAAACTCAGTGACATTTAAGTGAAGGAAGAAGGAGAAAAATGGATGGATAACATTCACACTCAATGGGTACATTGCCTGGACATACTGCACACTTTTTGGGCTAAGGACACTCCTATAACTCTGACTTTACCCACACAAAAGCAAACTAACCAAATCGTATGTATCCCCATAACAATCTGCAATTTAAAAAAAAATCTTGGGCAGTGCCTGTGGCTCAGTGGGTGGGGCGCTGGTCCCATGTACCAAGGGTGGTGGGTTCCAGCCCAGCATCAGCCAAACTGTAACAAAGGGATGGCTAGGCATTGTGGCAGGCACCTGTGGTCCCAGCTGCTCCAGAGACTGAGGCAGGAGAGTGGCCTGGGCCCGGGAGTTGGAGGCTGTGTGATGCCGCTGCACTCTACCAAGGGCAGAAGTGAGATTCTGTCTCTACAAAATTAAAAAAAAAAAAATCTTTGTTTTTCCTTCCCCTTTATAAAGGCAATTGTTAATAGTACTCTATTAGCTATGTGCTAAGCATTGTTCTAAGTGTAGTTGTCTTGCAACTCCTGAGATACATAGTCTCAGTATCTCCCATTTGTATGTAAGGAAACTGAGGCACAGAAAGGTTGGTTAACTTCCCCCTGGTCATACAGCTAGTAAGTTTCAAGGTAAGGTTTGAAATCTAATATCCTGACATTGGAGTTCATACTCTCAATCAGTATACAATACTAGCTCTGGAGTGAAGGCACTCCAAAAAATGGTACAAAAACATAATCATTGCCCTCAGAAAGGGAAATGTAGGCAGGGAAACTAACATTTATACAACTAGTAGAAGATAGAATATGAAAAGCCCTATAATAGGACTGTTACGTTTATTGCAGTGGAAGAGATTAAGAAACTGTGAGAGCAGAGCATTGGAATGGTCATCAACATGTATGTTAAAGGTATAGAAGACGATAGTACTGAAGTCCAAGATCAGTGCTGGGAATATAAAGGTGAAAGTTGGCTCAGCTCAAGTGGCTAAGGCGCCAGCCACATACACCTGAATTGGCAGGCTCGAATCCAGACCGGGCCTGCCAAACAACAATGATGGCTGCAACCAAATAAAAGAAAATAGCCGGGCGTTGTGGTGGGCACCTGTAGTCCCAGCTACTTGGGAGGTGGAGGCAGGAGACTCTCTTGAGCCCAGGAGTTGGAGGTTGCTGTAAGCTGTGATGCCACCATACTCTAACCAGGGCAAAACTTGAGGCTCTATCTCAAAAAAAAAAAAAAAAATAGGAAATCATTCTAAAGAATGAACACATGACAAAATTCTTTGGGACCATTTTAATAAATCAAAATGTCTGAGAAATTATCTGTTTGTTATGACTAATGCTAATTACCTATCTCTGCATTGAGGAGATTAGGATTTGAGTTAAAAATCAGTACAGACTTCATCAAGGCTTTAGGATGACAAAATTGCAATCATTAAATGCCTGGATACCCTGCATTTCAGAATTGAATTAAATCAAATCTACATTTACTTATGTATATTTTGAGCTTTTAAATGAAATGTAAATTAAGTTCTTTTCCTCAAAGCAGTCAATTCAGCAGAGGACAAGTGTAGAATCAGTCAAATAGGATGTTTGACATTATTTTAGTTCTAAAAATGTCAGCATGGACCAAATTATCATTTTTCAGAAATAATTTTTTTTTTTTTTTGAGACAGAGCCTCAAGCTGTCACCCTGGACAGAGTGCGGTGGCATCACAGCTCACAGCAAACTCCAATTCCTGGGCTCAAGTGAGTCTCCTGCCTCTGCCTCCCAAGTCGCTGGGACCACAGGCGCCTGCCACAATGCCCAGCCATTTTTGGTTGCAGCCGTCATTGTTGTTTGGCGGGCCGGGGGCTGGATTCGAACCCGCCAGCTCAGGTGTACGTGGCTGGCGCCTTAGCCCGTTGAGCCACAGGCGCCGAGCCTCAGAAATAATTTTTAACTGATTTTTTTAACTTCACATAGGATGCAACCAGCATCTAAATACTCAGTAACTTACATATAGTAGTATTAGCTGCAGTTGGAGGCCACAGTAATTAATTCTGAGAAATTTAGTAGCATTTCAATCATATAGACAGGCAAATGCTCGTAGAAAATTAGTCTTGCCCCACAGCTTGGTGTTGTGCTGTGGGGAAAGGAGATAGATTTGTAAAGCCTGGAGCAAGGTTTTGCCTACCGGAGGCTGCTGCTGTGTGAGGTCCAGGTGAAGCCACTGTAACCATGTCTGACCAGGAGGCAAAACCTGCAACCAAAGACGTGGGGGATAAGAACGGAGGAGAATGCATTAAACTCAAAGTCACTGGACAAGATAGCAAAGTGAAAACGACAGCATGTCTCAAGAAACTCAAAGAGTCATACTGTCAAAGACAGGGAATTCTAATGAATTCGCTCAGATTTCTCTTTGAAGGTAAGAGAATTGCTGATAATCATACTCCAAAAGAACTGGGAACAGAGGAGGAAGATGTGATTAAAGTTTATCAGGAACAAACAAGGGGGGGGGGTCATTCAACAGTTTAGATGATCTTTTATCTTTTTTCTTTTCCCTCGATCCTTTTTCATTTTTTAAAAATAGTTCTTTTGTAATGTGGTGTTCCAAACAATTGAAAACTGGCACCTCATCTCTTTAAAACATCTGGTAATTTGAATTCTAGTGCTCAATTATTCATTATTGTTTGTTTTCATTGATCATTTCGGTGATCAAGCCTCAGTCCCCTTCACATTTCCCACTCTTTTTAAAAATTACACGCGTGCATAGAGAGACCTCCATTTTTAGGACTGCGCATTTTCAGGCTTATGGGGATAAGTAAGAACAACCAATGCAAGAAGTATTCATAATGACTTTCTAATTGTCCCTGAAGTTCTAGCATGTGATTGCTTCCCTCCTGGGCTATGACTTTCAACGGGAGATGGAAGTTTTTCAGAGAACTGAACCATAGAAAAATGACCTTTCCTTAACCTGAAGCTACTTTTCAATTCTGAGGGTCTAGACAAAAAGAAGAGGAATATCAAGTTGGAGTGAAGATGACAGATAAGGTGAGAGGAATGACCAACTCCAAAAATGGCTTCGCTGAAGAGAAGGCATTTTAAGATTATTTTAAAATCTTGGCTTGGTGCCTGTGGCTCAAGCAGCTAAGGTGCCAATCACATACACGTGAGCTGGAAGGTTCACATCCAGCCAGGGCCCACCAAACAATGACGGTTCGGGCAGCACCTATGGCTCAGTGAGTAGGGCACCAGCCCCATATTCTGGAGGTGGTGGGTTCAAACCCGGCCCCAGCTGAAAACTGCAAAAAAAAAAACAATGACGGCTGCAACCAAAAAATAGCTGGATGTTGTGGTGGGCACCTGTAGTCCCAGCTACTTGGGAGGTGGAGGCAGGAGAATCGCTTGAGCCCAGGAGTTGGAGTGTGATGCCACAGCACTCTACCCAGGGTGACCGCTTGTGGCTCTGTCTCAAAAAAAAAAAAAAAAAATTAAAAAAAAAAATCTTGTTAGAAGATCCCAGAAAAGTTCTAATTTTCATGAGCAAATAATAAAGTTATTCATGTAGAAGTGTATACAACAGAAAAAAAAATTAGTCTTAACAAAATCCCAGGATATGGGTGGCGCCTGTGGTTCAAAAGAGTAGGACACCGGCCCCATATGCCAAAGGTGACGGGTTCAAACCCAGTCCCAGCCAAAAACTGCAAAAAAAAAAAATCCCAGGATATGCATAAAGACCACATTTACCCAAGGGCTTTGTGAGAACTTCTGATGGAGAGAGGAGTAAATTGCATTTTGGTTAAAGGAAGATGTGTGGTTTGACCATTTCACGGAAAACACATACTTTCTCACCTGAAAACTGCAGCCTATTGCCTCAACAAGGGCAGCTTAAAGAAGCCCTAAAGAGAAATACTAGGGCTGTAACCTACTGTGCATTACTGCATGATATTTCACCTACCTGGGAGACGGAAGGGTGAAGAGAAACCCTAGGGTATAAAGCTCTTGGGTGCTATTCATTCTTGTTTACATTTCTGTAGCTGGGGCTAGGAGTAGCTCTAACGGGTTAGGAGGAAATCTCTTAGGGAGAGCAAGTACTGCATGACAACTGGGTCTTCTAACATAGGAATAAAAGAAGACCAAAACAAAGTTTGGCTTTGTTTTTTGATCTAAAAACCAAGGGTTTGCTTATTCACTCAACAAATATTTACTGCCAACTATTTGTCAGACACTGTCCTCCCAAGTTTGACATTTCATAGTGCAATTTCTGTCTAGGCCTTCAAGCATGCATGGATTCTACTAGAAACAGTAGAATATGCAAGTGATTCAGAGCATGGACTTTGTAGGAAGACAGACCTGGACTGGAATCCCAGATCTGCTATTTGTTTTCTAGCGGTGTGACCTTGGACAAGTTACTAAACCACTCTAAATTCTAGTCTTCTCATCTCTGTCATCTCATCTGTAAAAGGGGAATATTAGGAATACTATTTATAGAGTGGTTTTGTTTGTTTGTTTGTTTGTTTTTTTGTAGAGACAGAGTCTCACTTTATTGCCCTGGGTAGAGTGCCTTGGCGTCACACTGCTCACAGCAACCTCCAGCTCTTGGGCTTAAGCGATTCTCTTGCCTCAGCCTCCCGAGTAGCTGGGACTACAGGCGCCCGCCACAGCGCCCGGCTATTTTTTTGTTTTTGCAGTT
>CAUYON010143675.1:0-26382 GCA_963573935.1 Arctocebus calabarensis | reverse complement strand
GGTTGTTCATATTTCCAGAGCTTTTCCGTTGATTCTGCCCCATTATTAATTTTACACCATTTGGCTAGATGAGTAGATAAGGACATTTTGGGCTGGGAGTTCTGGGAGTAGTGATTGACCAGTTCTTTGCTTAAAAGCTTGGACTGGTGTCTGTACCTTTCCCCCTAGAGTTTTGCCAAGGACTCGTAGAGACCCACTGCTTGTGAAACTGGGGACCTTCTTGGTGTGGTGGGGTTAAGTGGCTCTGTCTTATTTTCAACTGGTCTTTTTCTTATCCTAGAGAATCTGTTACTCTGGATTGAAATCTGAGCTGTGAAGTAATGCCAGAGTTAAGTCGCTGCACCCCCCACAGGCAACAATTGAAAAAGACAAATCAATCTTTCCCACTACCACACACCCAGGGTACCACTTTGGAAAGTCCTTGGGTGATTAGCCCAGCTGAAGAGGTCCCAATCAATTGTCCTAGCTGGCACTGATCTCAAATGGAACAGTTAAAAAAGTCTCTGGCAACTAGATAGCAGGGATCCACTGGAAGCTCTTGTGTAATTCACTTCGATGCTCTGTGAGGTCAGGAAGGCACCACCCCCAGCAAGTAAATTAGTCTGGGAAGATTGATGCCTCCTTCCCAACCTTGCCTCTCTGTCAAACCCAAAACTGTCAAACTGTTACCAAACGGTGGTAACAGTTGTGATCCAGTTTCCTCCAATGAGCAGATGCTCCAGAGATTTGCGCCTGCCTGGGTCACAGTGAGGTCTGTGGCTCCACAACCAGTCTGCTACACCCTGTCACTGTTTGGCAGGGGGAGGTGAGGCCTAACAACCTGGGTACTTAACAGGGGCTGGGGTGATTCACTCAGTTCCAGCCCTGTCCCTGATTGATATTGCTGCTGAAACAGAACAAGGTTGCAGGATTTATTTCTGTCAAGGCTATTTTCCCTGATCAGACTGGGGCTACAAATAGGTTTTACTCAGTCTATGAGTTCCAGCCTTTGTCTCAGCTTTCATCCCCTGAGGGCCAGGTTAAGCAAAGGAGCCCCTCCCTGCGCTCTGTCCCGGTGGTACCACCTGAGGCAAATCTTTCATGTGACTTGGTTGCCGTCCGTTCTGCCGGCACCAGAGAAGCTGCCACCTCCCCTGGCCACCCAGAAGACTGGGAGTGTCTCCTTAAAACATCCCCAGGGGTGCAGCTCTCCTATTACCATTCCCAGAGCTGGTTGCTGGAGCTGGCTGCTGTTTCGTGCCTCAGGAACCTTTCCACAAGCCAGGTCTCTCGGCTCACTCCCCTCTCACCATTCTGAGCCGGAAAACCAGCACAGTTCAACAAGTCTGTGCCCGTCCACCCCCCTCAAGAAAGTCTCCAAGAATCTGGACTCTGTGGGGAACAGGCCTGCAGACCTTGGGGTGAGAGTGGAGGGGAACACCAGGCACTCCACCTTGTAGGTAGAGAGTATGTAAAGTTTTATGCCTGGCTGAAGAACACCACCGCACCCTAGTAGGGGAAGGAGGTCTGGTTTCTAGAGGGTCTCTCCCGTGGGGTAGAGTGGGAGGACACCTGAACTCTGCTCGCTTGTTTGTATGGAGGTATGGAGTATACTGCGAACCTCTCTCATGGGGGAGGGGACTCCCGTCTGCTTGGTGATGTGTTCTGTACCTTTTTGTTTGTGTCCTCGGCATCTCAGGTTGCCCCAGCAGGGTTGATGTGTGCTCTTTGACATTTTCTTTTGGCTCAGATCCAAACCATCGGCTTTCTTGCTGAGTTTCTGTCCTTTAACTCTCCTTCTGGACGGGAACCTCTGCAGAAAGCTGTCTACAGATCATCATCTTGGCTCCTCCCCACAAGAGGAGATTCTTGTATGTAGCAGATATCTGGCCTGAGTTTTTGTATCCAATCAGCCACCCTATGCCTCTTTAGAGGACAATTTAAACCATTCACATAAATTGAAAATATTGATAAATCTTTAGAAAGATTAGTAGACATTTTTAATCTATCTGTCACTGTGGAAGTTGGAATTTGATAAGAAGTTTCTGGATGAGAAAACTTTTGTGGTGGAGGATTACACTGGTCATTATGGAGGATAGGTCTGAGAATATCCTGGAGAGCTGGTTTAGTTATAGCAAATTTCTTCAACATGTGGATATCACTTAAGTTTTTAATTTATCCATCATAAATGAAACTCAGTTTAGCTGGATACAGGATCCTGGGTTGAACATTATTTTGTTTTAGGAAATTAAAAGTCGATGATCATTCTCTTCTAGCTTGAAAGTTTTGATCAGAGAGATCTGCAGTTATTCTAATATTCTTCCCCTTGTAGGTTACAGATTTCTTGCGTCTTGTTGCTTTCAGAGTTTTTGCTTTCATATTAACTTTAGCGAAGTTAATTACGATGTGCCTGGGGGATGTCTTATTCAGGTTGAGTCGTGCTGGGGTTCTGAAACTGTCTGCTATCTGAATTTCAGAATCTCTTGGCATGTCTGAGAAATTCTCTTTCATAATCTCATAAAGATGAGACTCTGTGCCTTGTGATGCCACTTCATCATTTTCAGGGATCCCTATAAGGCAAATATTGGTTTTCTTTGAGTTATCCAAGAGCTGTCTGAGAGAATGATCCCTTATTGCCTTCCATTTACCTTCCTCTTTGTAGGTTTAGGAGCATTTGAAAACTTTGTTTTCAATGCCAGAAATCCTTTCTTTTGCTTGCCCCATTCTGTTAGTGAGGGATTCTACTGTGTTTCTCAGATCATTAAAGGCTGCAACTTCTTGTCTCAATGTGCCAAAATCTTTGGTCATTTGGTCTTTGAATTTCCTGACTTCTTCTTTTTCTTCTTCTTCTTTTTTTTTTTAATTGAATCATAGCTGTGTACTTTAGTTCAATCATGGGGTACAGTGTGCGGGCATCACATACAATCTGAGATACTTTCATCCACCTGTTTGACATAACATTCATGAGATTTTCTCATTACTGTGTGAAATCATTTGTGTTCTGCATTTAGTAGTTTTCTCCTGACTCTTCAAAGATGCACCTCAAGTGTGTTCTCACCCTTTATCCTCTCTCCCCCAACCCTCTCCCTCCCCTTCCCTCCCTCTCCCCTTTCCCCGTCCTTTTGTGCAATAATTGGGTTGTAGCTTTCACCTGAAAGATATAAAATTGCTTCATATTAGGGCTGTATACATTGGATACTTTTTCTTCCATTCTTGTTTGATCTATCCAGATCACTATGATTTTCTTCATAAGAGCTGTAAAACTTGTTTAGCCTGCTTCTCATTCATGTGTTCACTGGAGTAGCATTTTTAATTTCCTTTAAGAACTTTTTTTCAATAGGTTAATGGAGTACAAGTATTTTGTTCTTGTTGTTGTTGTTTGTTTGTTTGTTTTTAACATGGGTGAATTGTATAATGGGGAAGTAAGCCTTGTTATTGTAGATGTAAGCAGAATAGTGAACACTGTACCCAATAGGTATAAATTTGTCTCTCCTCCCTTTAGCTTTCAATGTCCATTATACCCCTTTATAAAAATACATAGCCCTTGTTTAGGTCCCACTTATGAGTGAGAAAAGGTGATGTTTGTTTTTCTATTCCTGAGATACTTCACTTAGTATAATGGTCTCCAGTTGCATCCAAGTTGCAAAAGATATTATTTCATTCCTTTTTTATGTCTCAGTAGTAAGCACTCCATGGTGTGTGTGCATGTGTGTGTGTGTGAGTGACATTTTCTTTATCTACTTGTCAGTTGATGGGCACTTAGGCTGATTCCATATCTTTGTAACTGTGAATTATGCCACAATAAACATTTAGGAGTAGGTCTCACGTTATAAAATGACTTCTTTTCCTTTGAGTAGACATATGCGCAGTATTGTAATTGCTGTATTGAATGGCAGTTCTACTTTTAGTTCTCTGAGGAATCTCCATGCTGTTTTCCATAGAAGTTTTACTAGTTTACAATCCCACCAATAATGTGCAAGCTTTCTCTTTCCCTTTGTGTTCACAGCTTGGCTAACAATTTGGTGCAAGAGGCCTATCTCTGCTTTTGCTCTACCTTTCTTACTAAGCATAAATATTTTGATGTTTTAGTTAATAATTAAGATATGTATGGCTCTTCCTCTTACTTGAGCACTTAGAGGCCATTATTTACTTATTAATTGACCTAATCTCAATATTATCTAGTCTTGGGGAATAGAAATGCTCAAAGAGAAAGAGAGAGATGGGGGAATGGTCAGTCAGTCAATGCTCAGAAAACATACATTTATTTATTGACTTCACTGCTTTACATAGATGTGTTTCACGACTTCCCAAAACAACTACAACAGAGACATCAAATATCAGTGATTACAGAGCACCACAATAAATATAACAATAATGAAAAAGTTTGAAATATTGTGGGAATTACCAAAATGTGACAAAGAGATACAAAGCACTCACATGCTGTTATAAAAATGGTACTGATTGACTTGCTCAATGTAAGATTGTCACAAGCCTTCCATTTATAGAAAGCCAATGTCTGCTAACTATAATAAAGCACAAGACACTATATCAAGGTATGTCTGTATATAGAAATTATACTTCAATAAAAATGTAAGAATCTAAAGCAATGAAGTGTCAGCGATCTAATAAAAGGTGATTTCAACATGTAAGTAATGTTTACCTGTGGAAAAAAGCGTATGTGTATGTGTGTGTGTATTTACTTCAGAAGTAATAACTTTACTACTGAAAGTAAACACACACACACACACACACACAGAGGCTTATACACACACACATACACATAGGCTTATACACACACACATATTTTTCTTTCCTCACATATATATTAATTGTTTCTTTCCTCTACTATATTAACTATATTCTGATATGGGCTTTACTTTTAATTATTATTTTTGATTTTAAAAAAGTATCAAAATCTTGGTGGCACCTGTGGTTGAGTGAGTAGAGCGTCAACCCCATATACTGAAGGTTGTGAGTTTGAATCCAGCCCTGGCCAAACTGCAACAAAAATGAAAGCTGGGCATTGTGGCAGGTGCCTGTAGTCCCAGCTACTCAGGAAGCTGAGGCAAGAGAATCACCTAAGACCAAGAGCTGGAAGTAGCTGTGAGGTATGACACCAGGATACTCTACCAACGGCGACAAAGTGAGACTCTATCTCAAAAAAAAAAAAAAATCAAAGTCTTTTATTTTTGTTTTTAATTATTATGTATATAAAATTGTACATCAAGCATATAATATGTAATGATCAAATCAGGGTAATTGGAGTATCCATCACCTCCAGAATTTATCATTTCTTTGTGAAAGGAACATTTAAATACAGCTTAAAAAATTATTTATTAATTCAAGGTTTACTGTTAACTATAGTCGCCCTGTTACAACGTAATACTAGATTCTATTCCTTCTAGCTAACCATATTTTTCTACCCATTAACCTTCTCTTCTTTAACAAAGTCATATCATATTATCATTTTTAGCAAGGGACTTCTGATGCCTCAGGAAAAAATGTTTATAACTCTTTTCAAGTAAACTTATTATTGGCATGACTGATTGAAAAATATTTTTCTAAGGATTGTTCAACAGGAGTTCAACTATAGTTTAATTATTTGATTTTTTAAAAATTTTAAAGCCCATGAATTCATGGAGGGTTTTTTTTTTGTGGATGCATATATGATTATGTTATATTTTTTAGTGATCATTTTAAGCTTTCATATCTTAATGATATTATTATGTTTAAGTATTTTAAGTAAAATGGTAAATACCATAGTGCTGACAAAGTAATAAGCTCTAACTTATTTTAAGGGAGCTTTCTCCCTTGTTTCTTCCCTCCATCCTCCAATCAATTTCTAATCTTTATGAAAAAGCTCTTAAAATTGGAGTGAGAAGCATCCAACCAAGTGAGTTAAGTATAAAGGAGGTAAACTACAAAATAATCCCTACAGAGCTATTATACATAAAAGTGCTATTTTACCAATATGTCTTTGATCAGATAAATTCAAGCTGATTTATTTAAATTAACAGTGAAATGTCAAAATAATTAACTATTAGCAATTGTATAGGTCTCTCTAATTTACAGAATGCTTTTGCAGGTTTTGTCTCATTTTATAGCCTATCATATTTGGACAGGAACATTAAATGAAATATCTTATATGTGGAATATTGCTATACACTACAGTCTCATTACATACCCAGAACAATTTTGGATATGGCAATCTGAAATTCAATTCTGAATATATAAATGTCTCTTCCATTTTGTCTCTGTGGAAACTGAATAGCTCAACTTAAATGGATTTTCCAGATAAGTACATCTTACCATTTCAAGCACTAAGACATTTAATTAAAACCACTTTTAAGAGGAAACATTATGAAATCTGCATAGCATTTTACCACCTCTTGACAAGTCATGTTTGACTTATTTTATGGAATAAGTAATAGATGAGCACAGTACAATATTGTAAAAATAGAGAAGTGTATGAATAAAATAAAAAAAAATCTCTATTCCTACAATATATGTAACCACTGTTAACATTTCAGCTTTTTTACAATGAAATATATTTCTATAAGTATATTTAAAGTGATATATTACACCTAGCATACTATTTTATCTTGATTTTTAAATCAATATTACATCATGATTATATTTTCACATTGTTTCATATATAAACAACCTATAAAAATAACCAATTAATCCTTTTTATCCAACTTTTTTTTTTTTTGGTTGCAGTCGTCATTGTTATTTGGTGGGCCCAGGCTGGATTCGAACCCGCCAGCTCAGGTGTACGTGGTTGGCGCCTTAGCCTGTTGAGCTACAGGCGCCGAACAAAGAGTATGGCTGATTTTTTTTTTTTTTTTTTTGCAGTTTTTGGCCAGGGCTGGGTTTGAACCCACCACCTCTGGTATATGGGACCAGCGCCCTACTCCTTTGAGCCACAGGTGCCACCCCTTTATCCAACTTTTAATGTAATTAATTTCACTAAATAAATGTTTGGTCAGTTTCATAATTATATCTACATTAAAAACTAAGGATGTTTAAATTATAGATGACTTTAATCTATTTTTATAAATCTATATATCATACAGAATTTAAAAGTGATAATTTAATCAATATTCAGTGAATAAAAAATTATGCTATTTAGTTGGAAATAATGTTTTATGTAGTTATTCTGTCATTGTCTATATTTTTAAAAACATAATCTCAATTGTATCTGTGAAAGATTAAAAATAGACACTGTCTAGAAGATTCTTAGTAGGTTTACATTCAGTATGATTTTTTAGTATGTTACCTCATACTGAATCATAACAATTCCAACAGTAAACACAATACCAATGATCTAGTAATTAATGTGAAGCTCAAAAATGTATATACATTATTAAGTATGAGGATATAAGATACTGTAAAGGGAGAAAAAAATGGCTTTTAAAATTTCACAAAAAATGGACACATCTGTTATAGAAACAGAATATTGTGAGGTTCTTTCCACCCTAGATATCCTGGGAAATAGAATGTTAAAATAGGATGACATCTGTGTTTATGCTGAGTGATAGTTACAAAGATAGCTACCTACTTAAATATACTTTATATGATTTTTTTCTTAACATGAGAATGACAGATGACAAATATAAACCCGTAGAGTTTTATTTATAAAGTCACATCTGTATATTCACATTGACTCTCTTTAAATAAAAAGATAGACTAGATTAAAATAGTCTTCTATGATAGATAACCCAATAAAGTACTTAGAGATTGTTGTAAAATACGTATTCAAATAAAAAAATAATTGGACCTGTATTCTGGGAATAATTATTCAGAAAATTTCAATGTATATTTTCCTTAAAATTACAGTAAATTTTAACTTTTTGTTTACTGTGAATTTTAATGTAGACACAATAATTTTACAAGTTCTATGACAGCAGGACCCATAGTATTTTTTGCATACATATTTCTGGCACCATATATAGTGCCTGACATTTAGCTAGTGCTCAACAATTTTTTTTTATTGAATGAAAAAAGTAACTTACCTATAAAATACCCAAATATTAGAAATAAGACACTCTGGTGAACTTAGATTATAGTTCCATACATGGGATAATATTTCATATACATGTGTATATATCTGTATCAATATGTGCATTATAAAGTGATTTAAAAGACAAAAATATTATTTTAAAAAGTTTAATCAATACTGTCTTTCTTCAAAAAATAATCTGTAATTTAAAAATATTTTTTATTCTCTAGGACAATAAATTTTCACTAATAGATAATAAGAAAGCATGTGATTTAACTAATTCATAATAGTGTTTAATATTAAGGGATAAAGAAAAATATTCAGGTAGTATGCAAGAAAGCATGGGATGGGGGTTTACAACATGAACATTTCATCATAGATAAGTGAGACTTTTCTACAATACTGTCCTTAAACTTTATAAATTTACACTCAGAAAGTTTAAAAACACTTCCAAAATTCCAATAACTAGTAAGACAAAGTTGAGATTCCATCACTGCCCTTCTACTGCAAAGACTATGTTCTTTTATTCTCCGTGATGTCTCTCAGTAATGTTAACACGGTATTTAGAAGACTGAATTTCAAATTAAAGCCTCTAAATGTATACTCCTTTCACAATTGCCCTCATGTTTACTGAGAAAAGTCATTGAATATAAATGAGTATTTGCCTCCCATTCACTCCATAGTCCTTAGGGAAAAAGAAAATCCTGATCATTTTATTCTACGGTGAAAACTCCTTCACTGCTATTCTGGGAAAATACTTGTTTTGTTGAATAGTTGGAATGCTTCACATTACCTTTTCTTCTTGTTCCAGCTTAGCTAGATTTGAAATGTCATCTTGAGCCATTTCTCTATATTCTGGAAGAATATGAGACAGTAGGCAATATTTGGAGATGCCAGACACATGCAATGTGGCATGTAGACCAGAGGGAGTGATAGGTCAGTGCTTGGCAGATGGCAAAATGAGTTGGAGAGATTACTGGCAGATGCACTTAAAGATTTGGACAAAGCAAAAGAGTTTTTGTCTAACCAACACAGAGCACAAGGAAGGCACTGAAAAGGTCTACTCCCGTCTGATAATGATGCTAACTTGGATTTAGCAGATGTTGTGAGGATGAGGCATATGGAAAATAGTGAAGTGATATTCCTTTCTATGTATAGTATGAAAAATATAGCTAATGTAAGCAGAGAGTGTTTGATGTTTTTAGTTAATTAAACACTTATGCTTATAGGGGTTATATATTTAATAGACCCAGTATTCCTTTTATGTTGTCAAGGTAAAATATGAATTTTAAATTGATTATTATATAATAGGGTCAAACTTTAAACTTTACTATTATACAATATAACCTACTTGAATTGATTAATTAAATTAACTCTACTCATATATTTTATGTTAGGAAAACAAGATATTCATACCACTTGAAATAATTATAGCAAATGCTTTTTAATTTTTTCCTCTGAGAGTACTTGAAAGGAACCACTGTTTTTCATTTAATGATGAAAGTAGCTTTTGTGTGTGTGTGTGTTATGTTTTATAAGTCTGAAAAGATGATGAAAATATATACGACTAATAACAGATCATTGAGATGTTTTCCCTATTAGTGATGATGCATTTGCATCAATCCTGTCAAATTCTTAACTGTACACTTCAATTTTTCCCAGTTCTGTTAAGGTATAATTGACAAAAATTATATGTATTCAAGGTGCACAATGTGATGATTTGCTATGCATATATTGTGAAATGATTATCACAATCAAATGGATGAACATATCCATCACTATGATTAGTTATCAGTGTGTGCATAGGGGAATGTGAGGATACTTACAATGTACTTTCTTGGCAAATTTCAAATAAACAATATAGTACTATTAGGTTTATTCGTTTTTTTTTTTTTTTTTTAGAGACAGAGTCTTACTTTGTTGCCCTTGGTAGAGTGCTGTGGTGTCACAGCTTAGAGCAACCTCCAACTCTTGGGCTTAGGCAATTCTTTTCTTTTACACAAGTAGCTGGGACTACAGGCACCCCCCACAACCCTTGGCTATTTTTCTGTTGCAGTTTGGAGGGGGCCGGGTTTGAATCCACCACCCTCAGTATATGGGGCCGGCACCCTACTCACTGAGCCACAGGTGCCGCCCAATATCATTAACTTTAATCACCATGCTATATGTTATAGCTCCAGAACTTATTCACATGTTATTTTGATAGGTTTGGGATACATGGATGAATTGTATAATTGTGATTTCTAGATTATTAGTGTACTTATCACCAGAATAGTGTACATTGCACTCAATAGATAATTTTACCCATTGACCAACATCTTGCCACATACCTGACAGCCACTGTTCTATTCTCTGTTTATATATGTTTAACATTTTTTTTTAGACTCCACATATAAGTGATAATATAAAGTGTTTGTCTTTCTGCGTCTGGCTTATTTCACTCATAATATTGTCCTCTGGATTCATCCATGTCACCAAAAATGGAAAATTTCCTTCTTCCTAAGGCTGAATAATATTCCATTTTCATTGGGTGTATCTCTGTGCATATACGTGCATATATCTCAAAGCAAGAGTATGTTTCAGAGGGAGAAATGGGTCATTCTCCACAAGTAGAGAAGACCCTGACATCTTAGTACATACTCTCTTTTATATACTCACTAGTTTGTCCCAATCTCAATGGGATTGGTTGCCATTACTAATTGGTTACCCAATTGGTTGGGTGATTGTCAAGCTTGGGTTATATAAAAGATTATACAAGAGCTTAGCTACATAACAAGATTGGATTATATAACAGTTTCCTTTCTACTCATGAGTCTTCTCAGAATCCTTCACAAAAATGCACTGGGGACCAAAACCATAATAATTAGATGACAATGAGTTCTAGGTCAGTTAATGTAGCTCATTACTACACACACTTCAACCACGGGAAGGTCTCTATCCACAAATTCTGATAGTATGGTTTCTTTTCAGCATTCTGATTGGTTCCTGTTTTCCAGACATAGTCACTTCCTTTATCTTCCTTGCCACTTGTTGGCTCTCCTTCCCACCTAACATCAGGATAAATAATAAAGTCCTACAGGCATTACTAATTGAATAAATGATAAAGATAATCCAGAAAAACAAGCAGGCTGGTTTCAGATTTATCCATAACATCACAGTTCTGGACGCAATATTATAACATTTATAGAGCTCTGGTGGGAAATATATTTGGCAAATCTTTTATGAAGCAATTGAAGTATATTTTCAAATATAGAAGGGCTCTGAAAATACATCACCCATTTAGATTTTTTTTAATAACTTGCTTTAGGGCTTAGTTCAACCAAGTAAGAAATAATTTTTAAAAGTCAAGAATGTGAAAACTGTGCTCTCATAGGACTAGCAAAATTTCCTTCACTCAGGCTAGACAACCTTGAAAAATCATGATGAGATTATGTATTTGCAGGTTATGTCTAAAACGTACAGTTGAAATTTGAATTTGCAGCACTTCCCTCACATGTTAATTATTTATTTTCACTCTTTATTTATGGCAAGAAAATTAGTTTAAAATACCATGTCTTTTATCTCACAGTTCATATGAAATCTTTTGTTGTGTTTAAGAACAGCTCATAGAAATTATTGGTGACGTATTATTCCAGTACTTGTTATTATAGTAAATAATTTACATGGTTTCTGAGTCACAATATTGTGTCAGGAAAATTACTGAATAACTTTTTTTCTCCACAAAATCATGTATTCTTACAGGGCTATAATAATCCAATAAATGATAAAAATCTGAGTAATAATTTATTGCATCTTTAAAACTCTTTGACTTTCTTGATTCATTGCTGTGTGGATTAGTAATGTGTGATTTACCACATCCAAATTCAGGTGTGATAGTTATAATACATACAGGAATTACTAGAGTTATGGGAATGTTTGAAATTTTTGAGGCAAAACCTATTGTGAAATCTTTTTCCAAAGAAAAAGAAAGGAATTAAAAACAACATAGCATAAATTCAGAATCTTAAACCTTAACTTCAACCAACACTTTGATCACATTAAAGACAATATTGATGGCCTAGATACACATTATTTATTCATTCATTCAAGAAACATTTACTTAATGACTCCTATGTACAAATAACTTTACTAGGACTTAGGTACACACCTGGAGTAATCCTATCTGATGATCACCCTATTATTACTTCCTCATTTTTAGCTTAAAATTTTATCTTTGGAAATATTTGTTTAGCTTTGAGGACAAAAATTTTTTAATTACCTTTTAAAAGAAGTGTTTCCTTCTCTAGATCATTCTTACAAACACTGTGTAGGAATTTTGCATATGAATTTACTGACTGTTAGGCCAGAGGGCTTCTACCACTGAAAAAAGATAAATGTTTATGTATGTATGTTATGTGTTATGTGTATGTTATGCACACATACCCTGTCCACAAACACAACTTTAAAGGTGAAGAATGTAGACCATACTTTACTTTGAGGAGACAATTCTCCAATTCACAGTACCACATACACTGAACTAATAGTTCAGTGAAGCTGTAGGAAAGCTATATGTTTGTTGTCTTTTAATGTGATATGATAATAGGTGCCTATGAACAACCAGCAGAAATTAAGTTACAAGAAGAAAATTGACTTGATCAGAATAAAAAGTTCTATTTGAAAGTTCAAGTTCAAGTTGAAGTCATTGAAAGCTCAAGTCATTTTGTCAACTCTTTGTGCATTTTCTTCCTATCTTCTAATTCTTCAGTACTTACTGTAAGTAAATTTCCAATATGCATGGGTTTATTTTTCTCTTTCTTTACTAAGTAACCCTTGAGCTAAGTGACCTTGTTCTTCAGTTTACTCAGATATTAAATAAAAATTTTTATCTCTATATAAATAAAAAGCTATAATAGATAAGGAACAATATTAGGACTTGACACATAGGGTTGTTGTAAGATTAAATTAGATAACACATGCACAGATTTTAGAAGAGTGATCATCATAAGTGCTCGGTAAATGTTAGCTGTTATCATCTTAGCAGTTGTGTTCATAAATCAATAGCTATCTTTTTTTTGTCTTTGCACTAGAATTATCAAATGGCTATATATCCTGATAGGCAACGCTTTTCCTCCTTTAGAACTCCATAAACATGTGAAAATTGTCTTTACCTGTTGCTTATGAAATACCTAATGCTAGTATGATCTTCAGCTTTCTAAAGAAAACTTATTCCATACTTTTTTAATACTGAAAGTTGTATGATTTGTATTTCTTTTTCTCTTATGTTTATAAATTTTACCATAATGTCTGTTTCCTTCAGACATCCTTTTTGTACTTGGTTGGCTTCTTTTCCTTTTTTTCCCAGTGAGCTGAAGAAACAATTATCTCTTAATTCTAGATTAGGGTATTTTCTTTGATTTTTTCAATTATTACTTATTCTCTCTTACCTTTTTGTTTTTGTTTTTGTTCCTTCTGCCAACAAAGCCAATATGATCCTAATAAGTTCAACATTTTTCCAATAAATAGATCTTTTAAATAGGTATTCTATATCTTTATTTTTTTCTCTGATGTTTCCTACCTATTCTTTTGTCTGTTTATTCAATGTTTTGGAAAATACTTGACTTTATTTTACACATATTATCTAGACTTCACTAAATCCACTTTAGAAACTTGCCACTGTGCAGTTGCATTAGCTACACTATACAAACAGCTTGGTGAGGTATCATAATTTTGGTATATTTTGTCTTACATCTGTGTCCCAATGGATATGTAGAAATGTCTTGCTGAGTGGCTTTCATATTATTGTTGTGTGTTTTTGTGTCCCTGCACAAGAATGTTGGAGGTTGAATTAGAGCAACAAGGAAACATTAAATATCTTTAATAAACTTTTCAAGGGTGGAAGTGAAATCAGGGGCATATTAGGCCAAGTTTAAGGGGATAATGCCATGAAGATAATGGCAGCATATGAATGGATTAAAATGTTTTTCTTTTTCTTTTTTTTATGAGGAGCAAGAAAGCATCACTGATGAAGACAGGTCAGGGAGACCAGTAATGTGCAGAACTGATGAAAACATTGCAAATATCCATCAAATTGTGTGCCAAAATTGTTGGCTCACTAGACTACAAGCAGCATAGCAGACTCAGTAAACATTAATAGAGAAAAATTTAGAAAATCTTTTTCTTTTTATCATTCTAATTTATTAGGCATGAATTTTACAAGCATTACTTATATTATCAGTAACAATGGATCTTGAGAGTATTACACCTTCTCCAAGCAGCATGGTATTGGGGTAGAACTTATGGATTTTTACAAGGTCATAGTTCTTCTGGCCTGCAAATGCCAGCTCACACATCTCCTTGTGCTTATAGAATGGTTTGCTGATCCACTGGGAGTCAAGATTTCTTCCAATAGCTGTATGGAATGGATCAATGAGGATAACTTCAAAAAAATTGTATGTTGGATCTTCACCAACCCAGTAAAAATTCAGGACTCTTAGAGACCCACAGTGGCATTCAGCTTGCTCCTTGGCAACTCCAAGCTTTTTCACCACAGACTGAGGGCCTCGAGAAAATTTAAGCTGTTTAACAACATGATGAAAAGATTTAAAAAATTAATGTATGTAAAAGCACTTAAACCATCACATGTGGCAGGCTTGCCATAGATTGCACTCTTAGAAACTGGGAATTTTTGGCTCCCCTGGCACACATGAATCCTATATATGACATAACTTTCTTTTTTTTAATTTGCACAAATAAATTAGCAAATTTATTGGTAAATAAAACAGCAGGATAATATAGACCATACACACTATAAGTTTCTGATTTCTTTTGTCACTTGTGTAAAAACTTATTTGTAAAGAAATTTTGAAGTAAAATTTTAAACTTATACTGAGGAGAATGAACAGATAACACAAATACATTCAATAAATGTTCATCACTTCTGGCTGTTTGAAAATCCTGGAGAACAGGTTATACCAGTATTACCACTATCTATGATCCAGGCTGGATGATGAACCAGCAGTAGGACTGTCAAGAGTGATAAAGAGGCATTACCACAGAAAGTCTTCTTTAAATCTTTTCCCAGTGTCGTCTGTTTAACACAGGCTTCTGTCTAAGCAGTTTCTCCTTAATTGAGTAAACTGTCATGAACTTTTGCTCGCCGATTAATGCACGTTGTTCAAGGCCAGCAGTTAATTGGTCACACATTTTCACCATAGGATCTATGAAGATTTTTTCACCTGTGCTCACAATGTCATCATCACTACTACTCCTATCTCCATACTGCTCTGCATTTAACACCATCTGAGCAATTTCCCCATCACTCAAAGGATGCACAATGGCTGAATCAGTATCAATATTTAGCATTTCTTCAATGTCAGCTTGTTCTAATTTATTTAGACTTTCAGCTGATATGCTTTTGGCATAAGTAATGAGCTTTGATACCATTGTTTTCTCATTAGGATCTTTAAATCCTTTAAAATCTTCATCAGTGAAGTCATTTTCAAACATCATTGTAGCCCAAAGTCTGCGCCAAGCATTAAAATTGATTTATCAACATCAGTCCAAGCATTAGCAACTGTGTAAATGGCGTACTAAAGACTAAATTCTTTAAGGAAGCCCTGGATTTTCCTGCCTCTGTTAACTGAAGCAAGCATGCTGTTGGGCACAAGGCTGAATGACAGATGTCACATTTGGGGGAAAGTAAATGCCCAAAACATTGCTTTTACAGGAAGTTTAGGAGGGGGATGTGCAGAACAGCTGTCTAGAAATAACAAAATTTTGCAGTTGTCCTCCAATCCAAGCTATCTGCAGTGAGCTCATGCTGCAGGCACAAAGTTCTTATTAAACCAATCAGGAAAGATTTCTCTTGTTACTGAAGATTTCTTGTTTGCATAGTAATGGACAGGTAAATTGTGCACACCTTTTTAAACACGTTGCATATAGGCTTTTTCCAATCACTGCCAGTTTTATCTTGTGTGTGCCTGCAGCATTAGCACACCCAAGAATAGTTAACCTTTGCCTGGCATCCTTGAAATCTGTTGTTGTGCCTTTGTTACCCATTGTAAAGGTTTTTCTAGGAAGGTAACACGAGCACAAAGCAGTTTCATCAGCATTGTAAATTTGTTCAGGGTTAAGGTTTTCGTCAGATATTATCTTACCAAATTCATCAATGTAATTTTCAGGAATTTTATAATCAGCAGAAGCTTTTTCACCACAGATTTTAAGATACTTGATATCATGCTGTTTTTTAAATTTCTGCATCCAGCCTTCTGGATATTCACACTCACCTTCAATGTTCAGTTCTTGGTGGTATATTCTAGCTTGTTTCATAACAAACAAACCAGTCCATGGCATACCTTTACTTATTTGCTGTTAAATCCATTCAATCAATACAGGGTCAAGATCTTCATTTTTGGCCCTGTGCAATGTTTTTTCTATTTTTCATTAGTTCTAGGTTATCATTGTCACTATAAAATTTCAACAACTTGTATTTGTGTTTCTTTAAGTCATATATTGTGGTGGTTCCCACACTATATTCTTCAGTAAGACACTTAACAGACACACCACCATCAAGCTTCTGTAGTAACTCCACTTTCTGAGCTATTGATAAAGACAGATGCTTCCTTTTCTTCTTTTCACTGTTATCTGTAGGTATATCTGTAACTCTTCTGTACATTTTTCAGCACAATTAATCCCTAAGTCACAAAATGTTATCAAATAGCAGAGGCATGTGTGACTGTTGGATACAAATGTTGAGACAGCAAAAGCTTCACATTTTTGCTCACAGTAGGATTGGTTGCTAAATTGGTGCCAAACTTATAAAAACACTTTTGGATTTCAGTGTTGTTTTTTTTTTTGTCTTATTTTGGAATTGCAGAAGAAACTGTGGCCCTCTAAAATCCAGACACTTTCCTGCTTATCCTCTGCCATTCCCAAGTCCACATTATCATCGTCTCTTTCTGAGATCTTTCACAATGACTTCCTAACTGGTTCAGTAGCATTTGCTTTGCCTGCTTCTAGTCTTTTCTCCAGAAGATTAGCTTGAGATAAAATGGTTAGTAAAGTCTTCTTGAAGAAGGGAACATTTTAGATGAGATCCAGCCAGGGAAGTGACCCTCTGGATCCTGAGATGCGGAGCCTTTTCTGCCCCACAGGGAGGACGTGGAGGTTTCTAACCCGCCATTACTCGGCCTGTTCCTGGGAGTCTTAGGGCTAAGTGTAGTGGCAGCGGTCCCACCTCATGGCCTTCGATACATCTTTATTGCTTTAAGGGCAAAATCAAGATCGGTGTCCCAGCCAACATAGGACAATTTACCGCAGCCGCGAGAAAGCGCCACAGCCATACAGTGCGCTGAGTGGAGATAGATAATGCGCATCCGGGCCACAACTTTGTCTGACTCTGCCCATTGGATTCCCCTCATATCACATAACTTTCTTTGCCTTGTTTCCCAGTCTGCAGGCTTGAACCAGCTGGGTGGGACAGAGAGCCCTGTGGAGTGTAGGAGCTAGAGGTACTTTTACCAGCAAACCCTCAAAGGAAAACTCTTTTTTTTTTTTATAATTTTAT
Organism: Arctocebus calabarensis; assembly: GCA_963573935.1. NCBI lineage: Eukaryota > Metazoa > Chordata > Mammalia > Primates > Lorisidae > Arctocebus > Arctocebus calabarensis. Next base: position 8,857 of record CAUYON010143675.1, on the reverse strand, counting down.
TGAATCATAATTGTGTACATTGGTGCAATCATAGGGCACGATGTGCTTCATATACACTCAAAAATATTTTGATCGTACTGTTACAGATAGCCTTCATAGCATTTTCTTGATCACTATATAAAGACATTGATACTCTACCTTTAATAAGTTTCACCAGTACCCTGATAAGATGCACCGTAGGTGTGTTCCCACTAATTGCCCTCCCTCCACCCATTCTCCCCCCTCCCCTCCCCTCCCTTTCCCCTTTCCCTGTATTCCTGTGCTATAATTGGGTTTTAGCCTTCATATGAAAGCTATAAATTAGCTTCATATTAGGGCTGAGTACATTGGATACATGAGCGGAGTTTTGAGAGTTCCCCAATTTTCCAGTCACACATTAACAGACAACTTCTTGGTTAATTTCCATTGATATCTAACCATATCCCCTACATATGGATTTTACTAGTTTGATTCTCTCCATGGCAACTTTATTTCCTTTTCATGGGAGGGGACAAGTGTGTATAGGGAATATCACAGAGCTGTCCCCTTCCTGTTGGGATGGAAAGTACTTTCAACTCAACAGATTTCTGCCAGCTTGTTCTTCCACAATCGCTGTATGTTACAGCATACCTTGCAACTTACATTCCTAGAATAGTCCATGCTCTCTCTCTTTCTCATATTCCACAACTCTACAATGTATTCCTGCCCCCATTTCCCAATGAAGATCCAGCTTAAATAACTATCACTTCCTCTGAGACTCCTTCCTTGTACCACCACCATCTCTACTGTAACACAAAAGAAATGTACCTCTTCTCCTTAGTGTCACCACAGCACAATTCAAACTTCGATTATAGCACTTACTCTACTGAACTGCAACATGTAAATGTCCATTTCTCCACTAGAGATTATGCCCTCTTGAAGACAGAGGCTGTAGTCTTACTTATTGTCATATTACCAGAGTTTAGCATAGTGCCTAGTCCTTAGTAAATGCTTGAATAAATGAATTACCCCAAATTCTATAGCCAAACATTCAAGAACTGTTATTTATTTATTTATTAAGACAGAGTATCACTCTGTTACCCTGGGTAGAGTGCTATGGCATCATCACAGCAAATCTAATTGGGGGGTCAGGTGATCCTCTTCCCTCTGCCTCCCAAGTAGGTGGGATGACAGGTGCTCCCCATAATGCCTGGCTATTTTTAGAAATGGGGGTCTCACTTTTGTTCAGGCTGGTCTTAAACTCCTGAACTCAATCCATTCACCAATCTTAGCCTCCCAGAGTGCTAGGATTATAGGCATGAGGCACCAGGCCCAGCCTCAGGAGCTGTTATATTTCAAAATCCATCATCTTAAATCATTCAGTAAACTTGACAGTGAGCTAGGAACTAATGTCATGTACCATCCAACCATTAATTTAATATTTGTTGAGGATCTACTGGATGCCCGCCACTGAGACTAGCAGTGAGCAACACACAAGAGCTCTGCTTCCATGGAACTTACATGCTACTTGGGGGAGACCAATGATATGCATATAGACAACCAAAATAATTTCTAGATTGAGGTAATGGTTGTGAAGAATATCAAACCAATAAAACAAGGTGACATGAAAGTAAGTGAATTGAAGCAAAAGGTATTTTTCTTTTGGATTAAGTGCTCAGGGAAAGCCTTTTTGAGAGAGTGGCATTTGCTCTGATATCTGATGAGAAGGAGCCAGCTGTGAAAGAATCTAGGGAAAGAATGTGCCAGGCAGAAGGAATAGCAGGTACAAAGTTCCCGAGGTAGAAATACGTGGTTTTAAAAACAGAAGGTTCTGTGGGGCTATAGAATGAGTGCTGGGAACACGGTGCAAGATGAGATCAGAAATGTGAGCAGAGGCCAGGTCACGCAGGGCTTTGTAGGCCATGGAATGTTGTTTGGAATTTCTTCAAAGTACAATGGAAAGGACTTTGCAGGGTTTTCAGTAGGAGGGTGATAAGTTTTGATTTACATTTTTTTTTTTTTTTGAGACAGAGTCTCACTATGTCAACCTCGGTAGAGTACCATGGTGTCACAGCTCAAAGCAACCTCAAACTCTTGGGCTTAAGCAATTCTCTTGCCTCAGCCTCCCAAGTAGCTGGGACTATAGGCACCTGCCATAATGCCTGGCTATCTTTTTGTTGTAGTTGTCATTGTTGTTTGGCAGGCCCAAGCTGGGTTCGAACCCGCCAGCTCCAGTATATGTGACTGGCACCCTAGCCGAAAGATCACTCGCTGTCACAGGATGATCAAACATAGAAACTAAGATTCCTATCAATAACACAAAGCTCAGAGCTGATTATCACTGTACTCTGCTACTCCAGCAGTCCTTAGTCTAATGACCCACTAATACACAGGGAGTGGAAAAGCAACTTAAGTTTCCAGTATATCCTCCAGAAAGTTAGTTTGGTTGGTTAGGGTAGGTCATGGAAATGATACCCTTTAAACAGAGAAATTTAAACTAAAGAATGCAGAATTCATCTAGGCTGGATACTTAGAAGATGAGGAGGACAGAAGAGTCGTTCACAAAATGGCCTAGGATAAACCTTCATTATTAAGGTATAATTAGATCTTAGCTCGCTTCTAGTGGTTGTAATCTGTGCAGGAAACTCCACCTAAATTCCCTAAGATTTAGAAGTTTCGAAAAGAAAAGGGCTAGGCAGGAGGCAGTCCACAGAGCGTCTACTTTCCCTTCTTGATAAATCACTGCAGAGACTACACAGCAACCTGGTCTCATTCTCAGCTCCTGGGGTATGGGATTTGTAGCAATATAGGTGAAATTAGAATTCCACCATATCAGAATCTGTGTGCCCTATGAGGTTCTGTATGTGGAATTTTCCTTGAACAAATCTTAGGACAAATATGTGAATAGAGTCCCCACGGGAATATTCTGCCAGGAGTTATGTTTTTGCTTAGAGTGAACCAAGAAGACGATTTTTTGCTGAAGGCTGAGCAAGGCAGAACGACTCACTAACTAGGGAGAATTTTGAGAGGGGAACAACCATGGAGGCCATTTCAATCTCAAGCCCCCCACAGAGGCGGGAGCGTTGGAAGAGGAAGGTAGACCTAGGACGCGCAGCTTAGGAACCGTGAACATGGGCAGGCAAGCCCGGAAAGAAAAAGGAGATTTAGAAGACATCAAGTGGGAGGTCCAGATGGATGATTCAAACTGCCAGGAATCTAATGTGATGAGCTGTCAGGTGTACTAGTGATGCCGATAAGACAAGGTTTCTGCATGTAAAAGAAGAAAACAAGAATTCCAAGGTATTGGGGCTGCCTAGCTAGAAAAAGGGGGCTATTAATAGTCTGTCCCCAAAGGACACTTAGAATCCACAGTGTTACAGGCAAGAAGATCAGAGCTTGACAGTGAAAGTGAAGAAAGGGTTTTAAATTCATTTCCCTAACAGGTGCACAAAATTACGCTAGTATCCAATCCATGGATGCAATTGAAATGTCAGGTGGGAGCATTGAAGTTGCTTCTTAAAAATCAGGGGTATTTGGCCATGCAGATTAAATTCAAAACACAAGAATCTTAACCAGTAATTTAGCATCTATCTGGGGGCCTTAAAGAAGGGAAAGACCTGAAATTTTAAAATGAGTACCTGGGGAGAGTTTATGCTGGTCCTGGAGTGAAAAGGAGCCCCAAGAAGAGGGCAGGAAGAAAACTGAATGGAGGAGCTCCATGCTGGGAGTGAAATGGCCTACCTAATGAGAGGAACCTAATGGCAGTGTGTGGGAAGAGCTGATTAATTAACTGAATTGTATGGAAGGATATAATTATAAATCCCCCACAATTCTATTACAGTGACTCTGGTAGGAGCAGCCATTTACTTCATAGCCCTTGAGCACCTGAATCAACAGCGCATGCAGGGCTCCTTCCTCTCCATGTGAGACCATCCTCCAACATTGACTGGAGGAGATTACAGCTCAGGTAGGAGTGGTACATGAAATTGTACTAAGCCAGGCACATGTAGGATGGAGGGTGGAGGGAGAGAACAATGACCTCAAGGTGGGGAGCCATCTTGGAAGCTGTTCATTGGCCATTCAGGTGCCGAGGGACTTTTCTTATGCACTAGACGCTAGGATTAAGGGATATTAGGAAATAATTGTATCGATTGCAACCTGTTTCTTTCCAACACAATATTGTAGAGCTCCTTCAGGCTGGGGAAATATAATGACTGGTAAATTGGTGGGAAGACAGAATATCAACTGGATGATACACTGTCCAGAAGATAGCGGAAGCTTCAGATTGGATGCAGGATATTAGGGGAAGGAGTGAATGTCACAGCTCCTATAAAGGGACATATCACAGACGAATCAATTTTTATTATATTGTTTGACCTGATGTGTTTGAAATATAACAAACTGTCCAACTCTATGGCACTTGAAAGATTTTGGCCTGACAGTTCCTGAGCCTTTCACCATGGGTGGCATTTCATTTAGAGAAATATATGATTATTGCCAGAGGAGATATAAAGCTGAAAGAAAGATCCTGGCAACAGTTAGTGAGACCTCTTCTTGGTCTTTTCCTCAACCTTAGGTTGATCTGTTGAGTCAAAATCATATTGCATTTTCACAGAGCCTTTATTTGTTCTTCCAACGTGTTGAGAGAGCCAATGGGCTACAGAATAACATTCAGACCTTCTGAGTTCTATCAAGTGACAGAGCAAGGGTATGAGTAGCTTAACCTTGCCAAGTGTCCCCCTGCCCTTATATGGATGAATAATACCTCATCTACCTCACAAGGGTTTTTTGAATGTCAGCTGAGAGAAAAATGGGTGCACTCTGTAAACTAAAATGGACACTACAGGTGTGAGGGCTTAGTGTTTATCATCACCGTAGGTGAGGGTCAATAATCTTTCCCAGTAAAGTGCCAGATAGTAAAGATTTTAGGCTTTGTTGCCCCTAAAAGGTTTGTGACACATAGCCTTCTTTGCTCTTGTTGCTTTTAACTACTTTTAAAAATATAAAAAAACAATTGGAGCTTATAGGCCTTATGAAAACAGACCACTGGCGAGATTTGGCATGTAGGCTGCAGATTGCCCACCCCTGTCCTAGGTTATTGACATACCTTGTGGATGATGATCCCCACCTCTTCATATTTTGTAAGGTTACTCCAGAAACTCTACTAACTTGACTGTATGACTCTAAGAATTACCTGAATTTTAAACTTTTTATTTGGGTAAAATTTATATAATAATTTTCATTTTATCCATATCAAATTGTACAATTTAGTGGCCTTGAGTACATTTACAAGTTGTGCAACCACCAACACTGTCTAATTCCAGAATTTCTTTGCCTTTGACAAGTATTTTTATTCAACTGATACTTATCAAATGCCCATAATAGGTAGCTATAGAACTCTGGGTTTTTCTGTATAAGAATGGAACCCAACACCCAACACCCTGGTGAAGTGGTCCTTTCCAAGAAGAGTTTACAAGAGGATACTTCAATCACCTCCAAAAGAAACCCATACAATTAAGAAGTCACTCCCTTTTGCCCCCAGCCCTTGGCAACCACTAATCTCCTGTTACTACCTATGGATTTGCCTATTTTGGACACGTTATATGAATGAAATCATATATATGTGTATTTCTGCATCTGTCCTCTTTCACTTAGCCCTTTTTTAAAAAATTCAGGTTAATATGAATGTACATATGATTAGGTTAAATAAATTGCTTTGTAAGGTTAAAGTCCATGTTGTAGTTGTATCCTTCACCCACAGAGTGTGCCATATACTCATGCATTTTGCTCGTTGGGTAGAAACTAACCCAATCCTTCCTCCTCTCTCCATTTGAATTGAATTTAGTTTTTCTCTCATGTGAGCATACAGTTGTTACTCCACTGGTTTCAAATTGGTGCTCAGTACAAGTGATGCTTATTTTTTCCATTGTCGTGTACTTCACTTAGGAGAATATTCTTCAAACCCACCCAGGTTGTTACAAAAGATACAAAATCTCTTCTTTTTTATAGCATAATCGTTTTAAGGTCCATTGATGTTGTAGAGTATATCAGTACTTCATTCCTTTTTATGGCTAAATAATATTTCATTGCATGGGCATTTTGTTCATTCATTCACTAATTGATGGAAATTTGTGTTGTTTCTACTTTTTGACTATTAAAGGAATGCTGCTGTGAACATTAATGCACAGATTTTTGTGTGGACACATGTTTTCATTTCTCTTGGGTATATACTTAAAAGGAGAATTGCTGGGTTATATGGTAATTGTATATTTAACATTTTTCCCATGACTTGGAGATCTATGTTGAGCATTTTGAAGAATTATCCAACTGTTTTCCATAGTGACTATACCATTTTATAGTTCCACTATCAACATATGACAGTTCCAATGGTTCCACATCTTCACTAACATTTGTTAATTTGATTTTTAAAAATTGTAGCTTTCGGTGTTCACCACTCCTTCTACTTCAGCTGAGAGGAGGTCTAGGTGGTTCTGCCGTAACCTCTGTCACCCTGTGACCAGCAGTGTTCTCAGAGTGGCTTTAAGATGGTGGCCGAGTAACAGCTTCCTTGCAACTGGGCACGGTGAGACTGGGGAGAGAAGACTTCAGGCATCTCTGGCTGGCGAGATCTGCCCGGAAACATCCCTTTGGGGACACAGGGAGACAGCATGAGACTTCTGGGCCCCCTGAGGAAGGCAAAAGCAGTGGAGATCTGGCAAGTGGTTGCGTGTGTTTGTTCAGTCTAATCCTGCCAGCAGCTGTGGCTACAGCAGCAGTGAGCTTGCAAACTGGAAAGGTCATACCTGTGAGCTGTTTGGGTTTCTTTTGGACTTGGCACTCAGTTGAACTGCCTTGGGAGAACTAGGGAAAGAGTGTGGAGGTCTTTGAGTGTTGTCTGGGGCTCCAGACTGAGCTACTGAGCCAGACGGAGCTACCAGCGTTTGGTTGTGGGCTGTGCGGGAGCCATCGTAGGAGAACTGCCCCAGCAAGCTCCACCCTCAGGGTCGCAGAACAAGCATTGGGTGGGAGCGAGTAATCTAGGGACTGAGCAGCCTAAAGGCAGAGACTGAGATGTCTTGCAGCCTTAGCCTCAGGAGCATAGGGTGAAACCAGTTTTGGCACACTGGGTAAGTGGATAGCCACTTAAGGAGTGATCCCAGCAACAAGCACTTTCCTGGGAAAGCTTTTGCTTAGCTCACGTTAGCAATTTAAAGTGCCTTCTAAGCAGGCTGAGGAGGATTTAAGCTCTCCACCCTGTGGGATTTGAGAAATCATTAGAGGCCTCCAGTCTCCATTTTGTTCAGCCGTATCAACATTGTGATTAACATATCATATCCCAGAAGATCACCTCTTGCCCAGAAAATATCAGCAAGATATATATACTGCTTTGTTTTTTGGTTTTGTGGGGTTTTTTTGTTGTTGTTTGTTTGTTTTGATTATTGCTGTTTTGTTTTTAATTTCAACATTTTCCTTAAAGATTTTTCTTTTCTTTTTTTCTTTTATTTCTTAATTTTTCTAGTTTAAATATAATTTTCCATTGTTGCCTTTTTCAACAATTAGACTTCAATTTTGCTAGTGTTTCCACCCATAGTAATTATTTTTTTCACCAATCAATCCCGTAAAGTTTTCAGTTTGCTTGTTTTGATTTGATGTATTGCATTTTTGTCTTCCCTCTCTACTTGGTGGAGGTGGGGTACTGTGTCCAAACAGGCTGGCAAAGAGCTGCTGACCTAATCACCCAACACGGCACCCCCAGAGGTTGGGAGCTCTTAAGGTTGGGTCAAAGTACCCTACTGTACACCTATATTGCTCCTGTCCCCCTCTTTCTGTGCCTCTCTTCTTTTGGTCAATAGTGGCTTCTACCCACCCCCCTCTCCCTCCTTTTTCTTTTCTTTTCTTTCTTTTTCCCCTTCTTGCTCTTCAATCTTCTCATCCTTCAGGTTCTGTAACAAAAGGACTCATCGAAACCCTAGTCCAGAAGCATGGCAATTTAAAGAGCAGGAGGAAGTGAAAGGAAGATTAGGGTAAGGAAACAGATAAAAGAAATCACTCATGAGGAAGACTCAGCAGAAAACTCCTGGCTTCATGAAAAACCAGTCCAGAGCAACCCCCCCAAGGGGATGTGAGGCAGATACTGCAGAGGATTCCACCTATAAGGAAATGTTAGAAATGTAAGAAAAGGAATTTAGAATACAGATGATGAAAACAATCAAGGAAATGAAGGAAGCAATGAAGGAAAATGCTGATAAAGCAGAAAAAGAAATCCAAAAACAGAATCAATTAAGAGAAGAATATAAAAAGGATATGGCACAGATGAGGGAAATGAAGCAGTCAATTAAGGAACTTAAAGATGCAGTAGAAGGTATTAACAACAGATTAGACCACGCAGAAGAAAGAATCTCAGAGGTAGAGGACAAAGCTCTTGAGACAACTCAGATGCTTAAAGAGGCAGAAAAGAAGAGAGAGAAAGCAGAACGTTCACTGGTGGAATTATGGGACTCTATGAAGCATTCAAACATGTGAGTTATAGGTATCCCAGAAGGGGAAGAAGAAAGCCCCGGGGGAATGGAAACCATACTAGAGAATATTATAAATGAAAATTTCCCAAATATCACCAAAGATTCTGACACTCTCCTTTCAGAGGGATATCAGACCCCAGGTCTCCTCAACTCTAACCAACCTTCCCCAAGACACATAGTGATGAACCTGTCGAAAGTCAAGACAAAAGAAAAGATTCTTCAAGCTGCCAGGAGTAAGCGCCAGTTGACCTACAGGGGCAAATCTATCAGGGTGACTGCAGACTTCTCAAATGAAACTTTCCAAGCAAGAAGACAATGGTCATTTACCTTTAATCTACTTAAACAGAACAATATCCAGCCCAGAATTCTATATCCTGTGA
>CAUYON010143672.1:0-28157 GCA_963573935.1 Arctocebus calabarensis | reverse complement strand
TTACTGGGTGCTGAGCTTTTACCTTGGCTTTTCTTTTCTTTAATTAAATCATTACTGTGTACATTAATGCAATTATGGTGAACAATGTGCTGGTTTCATATACAATCCGAAATATTTTCATCAAACTGGTTAACATAGCCTGCATGGCATTTTCTTAGTTATTGTGTTAAGACCTCTTCATATTCTGTATTTAGTAAAGTTCACCTGTACCCTTCTAAGATGCACCATAGGTGTGGTCCCACCAATTACCCTCCCTCCATCCATCCTCCTCCTCCTCTCCCCTCCCTTTCTCTTTCCCCCATATTCTTGTGCTATAATTGGATTGTAGCTTTCATATGAAAACTATAAATTAGTTTCATAGTAGGCCTGAGTACATTGGATACTTTTTCTTCCATTCTTGAGATACTTTGCTAAGACCAATATGTTCCAGCTCCATCCACATAAACATGGAAGAGGTAAAGTCTCCATCTTTCTTTAATGCTCTATAATATTCCATGGTATACATGTACCACAATTTATTAATCCATCCATGGGTCGATGGGCACTTGGGCTTCTTCCATGAAGAAGAACCTGCACTCTTACTAAACTCTTCTCCATTTTTAATTCTTTTCCAACCCTGTGATTTTTTTCCTGAATCTGTCTTCCACTTTATTGATTCTCCTTCCAACTTGTTTTACTCTGTTGTAAATGTACCCATCAAGTTCCTAATTTCATTTCATTTCCACAGCTTCCAGTTGTGTTCTACATTCACGGTTTTCCCCATGTCTCTTCACACACTGGCAGCTCACTTACTTACACTGAAGTATTTATCCCCCAGGTCCAGTGTTTAAGGTCCCTCTGGGGGTTATTTCGTTTGATGTGTTTTACCTCCCATTATGCCTGATTATTTTTCATTGTTAGATGAGTCTGCATTTGTAAAACAGGATTTACAGTTAACCCAGGATAAATTAATTTTTCCTTTAAGCACTTAGGGACCATAGGCACAAGATAAACTTAATTTTATTTTTGCAGCTAGAATACAATAGTTGCCCCTTATTCACAAGGGATATATTCCAAGATCCCCAGTGGATGCCAGCAGCTGCAGCCAGTGCCAAACTCTATATATACTATAGTTATTTTCTAGACATATTTAAAGTTTAAGTTATAAATTAAGCATAGCAAGAGATTAAGAATAATAACTAATAATGAAATAGAAGAATTATAACAACACATGATTATAAAAGAATAAAAGCTTTTTAAAAGGTAGTCTTTCTGTCAAAATATTTTATTATACTGTACTCATTCTTCTGATGGTGATGATGAGAGAAGGTAAAATGCCTCCATGATGAGAGGATGTGAGACTGAAGATGTAGCCTTTTGATGACATGTTAGGCCACCACCCTCCTCCTAGCAGTGTGTCCCAAGGAGGTCATCTGTTGAGTGTAATCCTGGGGCACCGAGCTATGATGATATTGGTGGTTCAATGTCAAGTTCAAATGGCTCTGAGGACTAATGGGCAGGCAGAGATGATTCATGTCCCATTTGGGACAGACGCTCACAGAGTGCTGTGAGATCTCATCACGCTACTCAGAGGACACAATTTGAAACATAGGAATTATTTATTCTGGAATTTCTCATGTAGTCTTTTGGGATTGGGACTGTGGGTATCCATAACCTCAAAAGCAAACCCTGGATAAAGGATGACTAGCTACTGTAGTAGAAAGGTGAGCTTCAGTTTCTGTGGTAATTTGTGGATTGTCTGAATGCTGAAGATTTTTGCCAGTTTAGGAGTCTGACTGGACACCCCTCTCCTGGGTCCCATTCGGTCTCCTGGGCTCCTGACCAGATTGCAAAGTAACCCAGCCTCTCTGTCCCCAGCTCTCCCTCGAGGGCTGTCAATGTATTCAGACAATAAAGAGCTAACAAGATAATAAACAACTTGATCAGTATCAGTATTAGCATCTGACCAGTATCAGATTGTTTATTATCTTGTTAGCTCTTTATTAGCTCAAAAAAATATTTTGAATTTTTTCCAACTTTTAAAAAATTGTTCTCACTGGGATATGTGGTCCAAATAACTAAATGGTGCTGCCATCAGCGAAAGCTATGATTTTCCAATAATAGATTTTCTTTGGCTGATACAGCCCCTAATGCCAGGTATACATATGCTACACAATTAACATTTTCTCCGCGTTAAAGTCGAGTTGTTTTTATTTGCCTTTGTTTTGTGTTTACCACAGACATATAATGTTATATTTGTTTTTACTCTGATCCTTTGGTCTTCTTCTATATATAGGTTACAAAAATGGTCTTAAACATCCAAGAAGCACTCAGCTTAGACTGGGAAACTCTTGATATGGATGTTATATGGAAAACTCAGCATCTCATTGTGGTTAAAAAGCTACATTTAATTATTTTTAGTTTTGTCATTCTTTGAGACTTTCAAATAATGAATTATTCTGCATTTAATAGGAAATCAATAGTTTTACCCACCATTTATTCTTCATGCATATTATAAAGACAGAATAATATGTACTCACAAATGCTTGAAAAACTTTTTCAGAATGAAGAAACTCTGACCTTAAAAAGTTTGTATTGATCAACAATCTGGGTCTTCTTCTTACATGTGTGATCTGAATTTACAACAATTTCAAACGTATTTACCTACTCAATTTTTTTCAGGAAACAATTGTTGAGGCTATGCTATGAACCACATAGTATACTGCTAGGAATGTTAGGAATATAGCTATGAGTCAGGCACTTTTTTGAGAATACATTGTAATAAAAATAATGAAGTAACTAGGAATTATAATAATTATGACATAAATTTTAATGGGTAGTGACAGTTAACTAGTTAAGGCACCACTTTGAGCAGAAGGGCCAGGCCCCTGTGTGGGTTAAAAAGTTACATTTAAGTATTTTTACTTTTGTCATTCTATGAGACTTTCAAATAATGAATTATTCTGCATTTAAAAGGAAATCAATAGTTTTGCCCACCATTTATTCTTTGTGCATATTATAAAGACAGAATAATAAGTACTCACTAATGGTTGAGAAATAATTTTGAAGCTGGGCCCAAAGGATGAAAATAAGTAAGATTAGCAAAAAGCATGAGAGACAGAGACCGAGGGAAGTAAATAAATGGGAGGAGGCAAGAGAAGACTCTGAACCATGTGAGGCACGTAAACCGAAGACCGTGTGCTCAGGAAGAGGCAGAGTCTTATGAGGTGGACTGGAGGTCATGGTCTTGTCTCTTTCCAAGGGATCTGAATTTTATATCAAGAGCAATGAGAAGTCATTGAGGATTTCAGTCATAGAAATTACCTAATTGGGTTTATGAGTTTTCCAAAGATGACTCTGGGTATAATATTAAAAACGGGCTGTCCTTCAGAGGAGGTGTCTGCAAGGCAGTCACTCCCACCTGAACTGTGTTGCTGTTGCTTTCACTTTCAGAAAAACACTCTTGATCTAACATTTTCTCTAAACACAGCATAGATAGCTTCCTCTTGTGGCGTAATCAGAGGCTTCACTCACTCATTGACTACAATTTAATTCCACTGATCTCCAGCCTCATGTCCCACTTGCTCCTCTGTCCAAGTGGCACGTCCCTGAGACTTGCTTCTACTCTCCTTCTGCTGTGCTCACTCACAAGTTTCCTTCTATCTATTTCTTTATTCATCTACTTACATTTCCAGTAGAAGGATTTCCAAAAAGATCAGCCACTACTTACGAAGATTACTTATGCACAAGTCAGAGGACGCATCAAATGCAATTTATATTCAAATGACCTGAACCGTCATACGAATCACACTCATTCATTGAATGCAGCCCATTAGCAGAGGTGCTGCAAACACACAAGATGAAACATACAATCAGAGAGGCAAGTTAGGAACAGGAATAAATCATGCAGAATCTTATTATTAATACTTATAGAAGCCGTTTGATTTGGAAGAGGAAGATAGAAGTAAAGCTTGTAAATCATAACTATTCATCAGATTTGGAAGCGACGCAGTCCTCCCCGTGTTCTGAGTCACAGGATCCTGCTGAAGAGCAGGGTCCACGGAGTCCCCTGGAGATGACACTCTGCAGAGTCACCTCAGGAGGCCGCAGCTCTCACGAGAAGAAATGTGCACATTGGAGACCAAGCAACAGTAACACGAAGTGACTTAAAAGCATGAACTGTTACTGTAGGACCTCTAGTTAAACTTTATAAAGATGCTTTGGATGTCTTTGGGGGGTGGGAATAAAACAGGTGCATAAGTGGTAAGGAGCAATCAGTGCATTTGATAAGCCTTAACGAAGACACGCGCTCCAGAAAGAGAGGGACTGTCTCACTCAGCACCGTTCATGTCTCTCCTTTCAAAAACAGAAGCTGCCAGTCATCATGTAAACACCATCCTCTCAGGAAAACAGTTAAAGTCCCGTGAAAAGGTCTCGGAAATCTGCATAGGATTCCATTTATACATACGAAAACATAGTCCTTTGCTGTGAAATAATTTTTAATCTCAAGACAAATTCTGTTCAATTGAAATATAACACGAGCCATGTGAGTAATTTAAAATTTTCTAGTCGCTGCGTAAAAAGAAAGAAGGCAAGAAAAATTTTAATATTCTATGTAATTAACCTAATAATTCATAAGCATTATTTTAACATAAAATCAATATAAAAATATGACTGAGTTTTTTTTTTAATTTTGAACTAATTTAGGAAAACTGGTGTGTAATGTACATTCACAACACATCTCAGAACTGTCTACACTTCAAGTACTCAATAGCCCCGAGTGGGTAGATACATACGGCTCTGTAAATACAGAAGATCAAATAAGACTGAAATAAATCAGTTGATTGTGAAGTATTTATTTAAAGGAGAGTGATAGCAGCAAAAAGGTGCACTATGAGATCCCAATGCCGGTTCTCCTATAAAAAATAAAAATCAATAAAGTACCTACTGCTCAAAGTCCCCAGGAGAGACTCAGAGGCAGCCGAGAAGCTGAGCGACCTGGGGGAGCAAAGATGAAGGGTGACTGAGCGGCAGCAGGAGCGTTTGACCGGGGTCACCCTCCAGCACACTCAGCACAGGGGGATCTCTGTCTAGAACCTGCAACGCAGGGACAAAGGGCAAACAGTGGGGCCAGCACGCAGCCCCACCACCGAGGACCCCTGAAGCCTTGGCTGGCACTGACTTCAGCCAATAGAGTGAGGGGGGCCCCACCCCCCAGCATTGGCCCTACCCACAGAGTCAGCCCCACCCCCAGCATCAGCCCCACCCCTAGAGTCAGCCCCACCCCCATCATCAGCCCCACCCATAGAGTCAGCCCCACCCCCAGCATCGGCCCCATCCCTAGAGTCAACCCCACCCACAGCATTGGCCCCACCTCCAGAGTGAGCCCCACCCCCAGTGTTGACCACACCCCCAGTGGCAGCCCCACCCCCAGTTCCAGCCCCACTCCCATCCCCAGCAGCTGCATTGCGGCCTCCTTGACCCGGCACCACGGTTGCCCAACCTTTTGGTTTCTTTGGACCACACTGGAAGAGCAGTTGTCTTGAGCCCCTACACAAACACGAATGAAAGCTGATGAGCAAAAAAAAAAAAAAATCAGTGCATGATTTTCATCACATCTGCCACCACAAATAAGCAAGAAGTCCTCACATGATAATCCTCATTTATGGCCCAATCAGGGAGTCTTTTAAAATCATGGAGCAGTTCTCAAGTTTGTGATCACCAGTATAGAAAATGTGCACATATAAGGAAACGTGTTTGTTATTTTGATATTTTTATTATAAAAGTAAAAGAAAAGCGGGCAACTTGACATTGTATTTGAGAAATTAATGCATCAATATCTGGTTTGATGGAAGAAGTTGCAGCTCCCAGCGAGTTCCCAAGATGCTCCTCAGAGGTTTCTGTTCTAATTTTACTCTTGGTATGCTTTAGTCTTGACAAAACTGTTGGCAAATGTAGATGCTGCCAAAAAGTGATGACACGAATAAGGTGTGATTGTGAAGCCGGGGATAATTGTATCTGGGAAGACAGGACCAATGAGATGTGGTCAAATTTTTCCTTAAGTTGAATTTCAGATTGTAACTCTATTTCCATTTGAAAATTAACAGGTAACATATTTATATTGATTGAAAATGGATTGATTGATTGATTGATTGCAAATGCACCAAAATACTGAGTATTTTCCTGGTAATCTTGAAGTCTGTTTTCAAATTCTTGATTAAATTGAAAAGAAGGCTACATAGTTTTCCCTGTTCACAGGAATGTGTTTAGCCAACATGTCAAAATACATAAAACCGCCTTAATTCAAGTTTGTCATAATTCTAGTTTCATTTGGATTGTGCTATGGTTTGAAACACTGTGTTAATACATGGTTTTCACCTTGAAGACACATATTTAACTCATGTAAATGAGCAGTTTAATCCACTAAAAATGCTAACTTTGTAAGGCAGTTTTCAGCATCAAATTCTGGCACAAATTTGGTTTTTGATACTGTAAACATGATACAGTATTTTTATAACATGTTTCAAATCATAAAATGTTCTCAACATTTGGGCTTGACTTATCCATCTTACTTCCAAAAAGTTAATGATGTTGCCAAAGTCAGCATCAATACTTTTAAGAAATTTCTGGAATTGGCTATGTTTCAATCCCTTGGCCCTTATGAAATTCATAGTTGTGATGACAATATGCATGATGTTATGCATTTCTGAGGCTTTGCACATAAATTTTGTTCATGCACTGTGCAATGATGCTCATCAAACATTGGGTTTTGGGCAGAAATGCATCATCCTTTGTTAATTTTATAATTCCTCTTTTAGATACCATCACCAGGGCACCATGGGTAACTATACCAGATATTCTGAGAATGGACAAAGAAAATAGCTTTAACATATTTTTTGCTGCTTTGTATAAATATCTTGATTTAGTTGTATCTTTTAATGGCACTAAAGAAGCCATTTCCTTAGTGATCATTGCCACTAATAAAAATGGCAACACAGGTAATTGGAAAGACCTCCATACTCATGGATTAAAATAGTAATGTCGTTAAAATATCCCTTGTGTATCTACACATACAAAACCATCTACAATTCAATACAATTATTTACAAAATACCAGAGGAATTCTTTTTTTTGGCAGGGAAAATGTAGAGTTTGAACACACCACCTCCACTAGTATATGGAGCTGGCACCCTACTCCTTTTAGCCACAGGTTCTGCCCCCCTTCCCTGGTGGAATTCTTTAAAGAAATAGAAAATGCAATCCTAAAATTCATATGAAACTACAAAAGACCCCAAATACCTAAATAAATCTTAAGCAAGAACAAAGCGGGAATTATCACACTTCCTTATTTCCAAATGTATTACAAAGCTACTGTAATAAAGACAGTATGGGATTGGCGTAAAAACAGACATGTAGATAGATTCATGAAACAGAAAACAGAGCAAAGAAATAAATGGTGGTATTGACATTCTACCTGTCTTTGACAAAGGTGCCAAAATCTTTTCAATAAATGATGGAAAAACTGGATATCCCAAATGCAGACAAATGCCATCTGACCCTTATCTCACTCCTACACAAAAATCATCTCAAAATGGATTAGATGCTTAAACATGAGACTTGAAACCACAAAAACTAGAAGAAACATAGAGAAAAGCATATTGACATTGGTAAACATTCGTAATGATTTTTTAAGATAAAACGCCGAAATCAAAGACAGCACAAGCAAAGATAAAGAGAAACAGAAACACCTCAAACTAAAAAGCTTCAGCACAGCAAACAATGGACAAGATGAAGACAGAGAAAGGAAGAACGTATTGCAAACCACACATCTAATAGAGGCTGGTCCTGAACACACATAGGGAATCTTTACTCAATAGCAAAAAATCAAACAACTCAATTCAAAACATGGGCCAAGGATCTGTATAAATGTTTCTCAAAAGAAGACATACAAATGGCCAAGAGGGATATGAAAAGCAGCTTGCCATCACTACTCGAAGACCACATCAAAAGCACAACGAGGAATCACCTCACATTTGTTAGAAAGACTTATCGGAAAGACAAAGGATAAATATTGCTGAGGATTTGGAGAGAAGGAACTTGCCCCACCGAAGGTAGAAATGTCATTTAGGATAGCCATTATAGCAAATGGTATGGAGGTTTCCCAAAACATTAAAAATGTAACTATTTTAGGATCCAGAATCTTACCTCTGGTTACATATCCCAAAAGAACATCAGGATCTCAGAGAGATATCTGCACTCCTGTGTTCTTTTCAGCATTATTAACAATAACCAAATAAAAGAATGGCTTAAGTGTTCACTGAAGCATGAATGGATGAAAAACTGTGGGTGTGTGTACAATGGCACATTATGTGGCCTTAAAAAAAAAGAAAATTGCAACATGCATGAAGCCGAAAGGCATTATGAAATATGTGTGAAATAAACCTCAAATAGAAATAAAACTGGACACAACTGATGGGAGGACCAAAGACCCTGAGATGATCGGAGACAGATGCAAGAAGCTGCTTCCCAAACCCGTGACCCACCTCAAATAGAACCCGAGGTGACAGCTGCGGGCCAGGAAGGGACCACACAGGTGTGGGGCTCTTGGCAAGCTGGAGCTGGGCCGCTCAGCACACCTGCACAGACTCACACTAAAATGTGCAAAATGGGGTATTTGCTCTTTCTTGTCAATGGCTCCTCCGAGTCCTCACTGCATTGGTAATTATACATTACCACTGGCTCCTTTGTAAACTGAAGGAGCTCTGAACTTGCCCAGCACTACAGCCCAGGCACAGGTCTGCCAGGGACTTGACAGTTTACACCTTTGTTCAAAAAATCGGTCAGCGATATTTAAATCCACACATGTTCACTGTCTGCAAACATTACAATAGAAATACACATTCATTCTCAGCTGGTTGTAGGGGGACAATGTAGGTCTTTGGCCGTGACACCTTTAGAGAATTAAAAGTAGAACGTCTTCTATATCTACCAGAAAAAATTGCAAGCAATTTATATGTGCTTTATATTATTTTATGAGATAGTCAGTCAGGTATAGCCACAAAGTTATTGTACCCATAGGTCCTCAGAACAAGGGGAATGTTTTGCCATGCAGGGCCGATAGGAAAGCCAGTGGTGTGTTGGGAGGGTGAAGGCTGGAGAGGAGAGAAGGTTGAGGCCACGTCCTTCACTGGGAAAGCTCACCTGACCCTGGAAGGAACAGGGCCTCCCAGGCTCACCAGCCCCAATGAGGAGGTGCAGCTGGCTGCTGCACGGTTTCCATGTCAGGGGCCCCAGGTTGCAGAATGTCCTCTCCCCAGTCAGAAATACAGGGTGGACCTAAAGTTCACATGCACCTTAAATAGTTTAACATAGTAAACTGCACACAAACTTTCATCCACCCTGTATTTTTTTAGGATGTTGAAACGTTACAATGCAGAGACAATCTCGAAATATTTATGATGCAATACTCTATGTAAATTACGATATTTTGCCTTCATGACCTCACTCCAAGAAAAGCACTAAAATTCACACTCTTAAGAAAGTGCATTTATGATGAAAATTTCTGTCTAATTAGGGCTAAGTAAATTTAACCAGAATTTGCAATCATTCTTGGGAAGATCATTCTCCTTGGCAATACAGATTTTCTTTTATGCCAGCATTAATAACTCGACTACAATAGAAACAAAGATTGAGTAGAGGATAATTCAGTATATTTTGTCAAAATGTATTTTTAAAATAATTCCCTTCGGTAATAGAAGAGAAATGTTATAAGAGCAGAACAATGAAATGAAAAGGAACAAATATTAATAACTTCAAATAAAAATCTCACTGCCCCTTGCATCACTTCTGGGGATGGACCTCTGCCTCCATGCTCACATTACCTTTTGGTAGTCATTATAGACAGCAAATACTACCTAGGTAGGTATATTTCAGTATTTGGCCCTTAAACAAAAATGCTTGTACTTTGATTTTCCAGAGTTTTAGGAAATTGAAAAAGGGAGCTTGTCTGAGTCTGAGATTTAAGGAAGGATGAGCCAGCAGGAAAGATGAATGAGTCTCAGGAGCTGGCTGGAGAAAGAGCCAGGGCTTAGCGTGAGTGACACTGCGGCAGAAAGGGTCGTTTAACCAGACCCACTGCGTGTAGGATGAGGCTGCAGCCCGGATTATTGCCGCCTGTGTCTCACAGACAAGTGGCCTTTGCCCCTGCCAAGCTACGCTGCACATTGAACCAACTGTAACAGGAACCACACACTCTGAATCCTAATCTAATCCTGAGGTGGGGGAAGGCACCTGTAAGGAGTTATTATTCTGTCCTCTGCTTTTCTGAACTCGACTGTTTTCATGAAACAATATTTTTAATGAACATGCTTAGAAAAGAGATTACAAAAGAAAATCAGCGGTGATATCACAGCAGCCTGTGTAGGTAATCCTGTTAAAATGTGTTACTTTTGAAAAACGTTAGCAATCAAAGGGATTTATTTATAACCTGGGTCTCCCCCACATTCAGATCAAAACATACACAATCACACAAGGACCCCTGGACGACACTCAGGGCCAGAAACCAAAGAGACCCTCGGGCTGAGAGCACCTGGCAGGCAGTGCTGGGTATTTCTCATTGGCTGGTTAAGTCCCAGAACCTGAAAAACAATCCTTAAAGAAAAAGCGTTCTGAACATGGTAGAGAGGAAATTGCACCAGACACATAGGCTGAAACTGGATTCTAGAAAAATTCATTTTTACTTTTCACATTCCTAAATATGTGACTAGAGAACTGACTCACAGCAAGTGTTGAGATAACTTACCCTTTTCATCTTACTTTTCTTACTTACATTTTCTCCCATTTCCTTGTTGATTTTCAATTTTTTAGTTAGTGTATTTTAATATGTTACTTTATCCCCATTAGTTAGAAAATTGTTTTTCTCTTTTTAGTTTTCCAAAAAAAATTATTTCAGCTTGCTATGAGGATACATTTGATGAGGCTACCTTGTTTGCATCTGTGATGTAAAGTTTGAGTTGTAACTATGCCTTTGACCCAGAGGGCATCTATCCCCACATTGCACCCACTAGGTAGTTAGTTACCAACCTCTTCCCCTTCTGCCTTCTTAAATTTAATTGAGTTTTTCTCTCATATGGGCCTATAGTTATAATCTACTATCTGTGACTCACTATTGAGTAAATGAGATACTTGATGTGCTATTCTCATGACACTTCACAAGTAGAGTGTTTTCCAAATCCACTCAAGTTGTAACAACGGATACAAAAATCTCCATTTTTATGGCTGAATAGTATTCCATAGTACATATATACCACAGTTTATTGAATTCATTCATTGGGTTAATCTTTGCAGTGGTGAATTAAGCTGCTATAAACATCTGTGGGCAAATGTCCTTGTGGTATTGTGACTTTTTTTTCTTTTGAGTAGATGTCTAGTAATGGAATTTCAGGATCAAAAGGAAGGTCTCTTTTTAGTTCTTTAAGGAATCTCCACACCTCTTTACATAGAGTCTGTACAACAGTAAGTGCTCCCCCCTCTCTGCACGCACAACAGCCATCAGCAGTTTCAGGACCTTGTAATGTGCGCCGTTCTCACAGGGGTTGCTGATGTCTCAAAGTGGTTTTGATTTGCATTTCTCTGATGATTAAGGATGATGAGAATTTTTTTATGTGTTTTTTGGCCATTTCTCTTTCCTCATGATAAAAGATTCTGTTTGTGTCTCTTGCCCAATTATTTTGGGAGTTGTTTTCTCTTTTTTTATTGATTTGCTAGAATAGATTCTGTTTTTTAGCCCTTTGTCAGATTCACCACACGAAAATATCTTCTCCCATTCTGAAGGTTGGCTATTTGCTTTCTTGATTGTGTCTTAGCTATGCAAAAGCTTTTTAACTTTTTAACTTAATCAGATCCTGTTTATTTAATTTTGTTGCTGCAATTGCCAATAGAAACATCTTCAAAAATATTTTTCCTGTGCCAATAAAATTCAGAGTTTTTCCCACAATTTTTTGTAGGGTTTTTATAGTTTTGCATCTTAGATTTAAATATTTTATCCATCACCAGTTAACTTTTGTAAGTGATGAGCTGTATGAGTCCAGTTTTAGTCTTTTGCATGTGGTTAACCAAATTGTCCCTGAACTATTTATTGAATAGAAATTCTTTTCCCCAGAGGATGCTTTTGTTTGAATAGGGATTCTTTTCCTCAATATATGCTTTTGTTTGCTTTATCAAAGATCAGATGGCAATATGAGGCTGGTGTCAGCTCTAAGCACAAGAACTGTTCCATAGAGTTAGGTCTCTATTTTTATATTGGTATCATGCTGCCTTGATCCGTAAAGACTCATAGTATAACCTGAAGTCTGGCAATGTGATGCCTCCAGATTTGTTCATATTTCATAGAATTGTGTCTTACAAAATTAAGAACTATTTTTTCAAGTTCTCCAAAGTATGACATTAGTATTTGAATGCAGGTTGAATTAAATCTCAAGAGTGCTTTGGGTAGTGTTGACATTTTAACGATGTTGAGTGTGGTGTGTTCTTCCATATGTTAACACCCTCTGCTATTTCTTTCTTCATTGTCTCACAGTTCTCTCTGGGAAGATGCTTCACATCCTTTGTTAAGCATATTCCAAGGTATTTCATTTTCTTTGAAGCTACTGTGAAGGGCTTTGTATCTTTTGTTTGATTCTTGGTTTGATTGTCATTGGCATTTATGAAGTCTACTGATTTGTGGACAATGATTTTGTGATTTGAGATGCTACTGCATTTCTTGGTAATTTCCAGGAGTGTCATTGTTGAGTTCTGGGGATTTTCTAAGTATAAGATTATATCATCAGCAGAGAGCAAAAGTTTCACCTCCTCTGTCTGCATTTGAATTGCCCTGATATTTCTCTTGCTTGATTGCATCATCTAGAACTTCCAGGACTACATTGAATAGCAGTGGTGTGGAGGACATCCTCATCTGGTTTCAGTTCCAAGAAGAATGCTTTCAATCTTTCTCTATTCCATGCGGTATTGGGTATGGCTTTGTCACAGATGGCTTCTATCATTTTAAGAAATATCACATCTGTGCTTATATTCTTAAGTGTTCATATCAGAAAAGGATGCTGGAATTTGTCAAATGCTTTTGCTGCATCTATTGAGAAAATCATATGATCTTTGTTTTTACTTCTGTTTATGTAGTGAATTATGAATTTGAGTCAGCCTTGCCTCCCTGAGATAAAGCCCACCTGATTGTAATGTATAATTTTTTTGATGTGTAGCTATATTCTATTGTTAGTATTTTATTGAGTGTTTTGGTGTTGATGTTCATTAATGAAATTAATTTGTAGTTTTCTTTTTTTCTTGAGTTTTTTCCTGGTTTTGGTATCCAAGTGATATTTGCTTCATAGAAGGAGTTGAGAAAGAATCCTTCCTTCTCAATGTTTTGGAAAAGTTCCTGCAATATAGGTACAAGCTCTTCTTTGAATATTTGATAGAATTGTGGTGTGAAGCCATCTGGTCTAGGATGTTTTTGTTTTTGCTGTTGGAAACTTTTTATTGTTATTACAATTCCAGTGCTTAATATTGGACCTCTCAAGAGTCCTATTTCTTCCTGGTTGAGTCTAGGGATGTTGTGTGACTCCAGGAATTGGTCCATTTCCTCCACATACTCAAATTTCTGGGCAGAGAGTTTTTTGGTAGTATTTAAAATGATCTTCTGTATCACTGCAGTATCTTGTTTTTACCCCTTTTTGTTCTGATTGAGAGATATTAGAGATTATTAGAAATTATTACTTTTCTGTTTCTGCTTAATCTGGTCAAATGTTTATCAATTTTATTTATGTTTTCAAAGAATGAATATTTTGTTTCATTAATTTTCTGAATGGTTCTTTGAAACTACACAAAGAAATTCTCTAGAAAAATGGGCTGAACATCTAGAACATCTCACCCCACTACTACTTACTGAATTCTTGTCATCAGCTCACAGATCATTCTCCAAGATTCGTCATATCCTAGAACACAAATTTAAAAGAATAGAAATTATATCTTGCATTTTCACAGACCACAATGAATTAACAGTAGTACTGAATCTAAATAGAAATACCCATTCCCACATGAAGTCATGAAAACTAAACAACCTTCTGCTGAATGACGGCCAAGTCGGGGGAGATAAAGAAGGAAATTCTCAGATTCTTTGAACAAAATGACAGTGATGTCAGAGCTGTCAATACCTGTGGAATACAGCAAAACATTGCAGAGAGGGAAATTTGTCACATTAAATGCCCACATCTAGATGGCTCAAAGAGTGCGAAACAACAATCTCATACAGAGACTTTCAAGTGGTGTGCTGGGAGAGGATCTTAGGTGTGCTGTGGCAGGTTTTAGAAATCATTAACTAAATTACTGTCCAAAGAAATTCAAAGTGCCGTAAGTATGTTCTTTTTTTCACTTTTTTTTGATCAACATAATTCGTGTACCATAAGATAAAAAATATTGAACAAAATTGATCAAAATTGAATCCAATTTATATGGAAGTTAGTCACTATTTTCTTTTTCTGTTTTGGTTTTCAATTTTGACCAAACTACATTACTTAAATATTAATTTTTTAATTCAACTTGTCAATATGTTGTTTAGGATATTGAATCCTCATCTATAAGTGAAACATGTTTGTAATTTCCCTTTATAACAATATATTTTCTCCAATTTCAATATCAGGTGTATCCAGATCAAGTAGAATGATATTGAAATATTTCTTCTTTTTTTATTGTTAAAAAGATTTCTGGAATTACTTGTTTTGTAAAATCATTGTGGTCTATGAGTTTATGATAGTTTGAACTTTGTTATTTAATTTAATTCATTGTTTAATTACTGTTTTCCTATGAATGATTATACTGTGGTTAATATGTTAGCATAGCAGTATTCCCAGATAGTTGTTTGTTTGTTGGGAGGCTGGGCTTCAGGGGTAGAGGGGGCAGAGTTAATACTTTGCATGAAATATCTTACTTTATTACAGTGAAATTGCTTTCTCTGTTGCCTTGTGGGGTTTTTTGAGGTGAAATTTAAGTTTTTGTGTGAGTAGTACTATTATACCTATCTTGAGTGTCTTGCTTGTACTGTATCCCATCAGACCTTTGTTTAATTCTTGATAAACTGTTCACTTGTTAAAAAAAAAATATTGAACAACACTGCTCTAATGACTCATGTCAAGGAACTGGAAAAGAAAGAGCAATCCAAAGACAAGAGAAGAAAAGAAAAGAAAAAGCCATAATTATCAGAGCTTAATTTTTCCTTCTTGTTTTTTGACTTTGACATTGCCTTTGTTGTGGTTTTAACACAGTGAGTGGTAGAAGAATGTTACCTGTAAACAATGTGGGTGTAAAAAGAAGGCTCTGTTTAGAGAGAAGTTTGTCAGTACTATTTCATTTCATTACAATTTTTTCCTTTGAGGAACTATCAGATAAACAGGGAATCAGTTAGAGACAAGGATTAGTACCTAGATATAACAACTGTTAACTAAAGTTTGCTGCAGGTGCTTTAGGGAGCAGGTAAGTCCCAGTCCAACGAGGTTTTCAGACATGTCTGTCTGCCCTGACACTCCATGGTAAAAATGAGTAAAAAGAGTGTTCATCATACTTCAAATCAATGTTTTCTCAAAGAAATACCAAATGCTGAACAATTAAAACATACTGTGAAGTTACTGTTCTAAGCTGAGGGTCATCAGATTTTTTCTGTAAAGGTCAAGATAGTAGATGCTTTAGACTTGTGATCACATGTATTTTCTGTTGTGTATCCATCTGTGTCTGTATGTGTGTGTGCTTACAATCCTTTAAAATACAAAAGCCATTCTTTGCTCATCTACAAATTAATCAGGTGTCATCGTTTGCTCAGAATACAAAATCTGAGGACCCCTAAAATCTCAGAACTTCTTATGCCAAAGGGAAAGTGGAGTTACATAACACCCTCTGAATAACTGTCTCAAAGGAGTAACTGCTACTTCACAACTTTGTGTTAGAATATCATACCTTAGCCAGACATGCAGGAAAATACAGCAGCCCTTGGACATTTCCAAGCGGCTATCCCCACAAACCTTTGAAAACGCATATCCTCCTATCGATAAACAGGGACATGCCAATTGGAAATTTAGTTCAGCCACCTAAGTCCAGCTCCTAAAACTAGCTTGTATTCTATTCCCCACTGATGACGGAGATTACAAGCTTATCTTCTCAGCACAGAACAAAGGCAGAATCAATCACCTCCCTGCCTAACCACCCCTCCCCCTGCAGGCCCGCCTGCCTTTAAGAAAGTGGATAAATACTAAATCTCCTGATAACTTCTTCAGAAAATAAAGTCACAGATGTGTCTATGGCTTGTGTTTTTCCCAGACATGCCCTAAACCTGGATCAATAAACCTCAACTGATTGAGAATCTTGCCTCAGTCATTCATTTCAGGTATCAGCTGCCTGCCAGTCTAAGATGTATGTCTAAGCTCACAATTCATGAAAAAGCTGTCAGCTTGCTAAATCCCAGGAACCGGGACAAGGCGCCACCGCCTTGCCGCCCAGGGAGGAGCTGCAGCTGGTGAGGAGGGTTTGCTGGAGATACACTGAGGGTGTAAGGGAAAGGGCTTGACTATGCCAGGTGAGAGAGGGCAAATCACCACGTGGGATTTGATGAGTTAGAATGCCATATTTTGAGCATCAAAGTCATACAGTTTAAATGAATTGCTACCAAATAAAAGTTCTGAAGATAGAAATAGAAACATCAATAAACAGAGACAGACCCAGAGACGATGAGGAGCAGGTGTCTGGCAGAGCATGTTAAGGTGCCCAGTGAGACAGATGCTGCTGTGGCCTCAGCCTCAGAACAGGCCTGTCGTGATCCATCCTCTCACCAGGACAGATGTTCTCATATGATGTTTAAACTCATCTAATAGTTAAAGTGGTCAAGGAAATCTTCAGTTAGTCACCCGCAAAGCCAATGAACTATTCCAACATTGAAGGAAAATTTAACCATGACAGATTTTCAGAGAGAGAAACTGTGTTTATATCTAAGATGGGACCTGACGATGGTGTTTTCTGAAAAATGTTTATCTTATGCCATTTTCCCCTTGTGTGTTGATTTTAGAACTTGAAAATCCACAAAAGAAGGTTGGTGTGTCTACCGACTGAGCTCTGTCCAATGGAAGCCACCTATAACATATGTGTTTTAAATGTCCTAGTAGCCACACTAAAAGAAGTAAAAACAAACGGTTGAAGTTAATTTTAAGAATACATTGTTTTCTAATCCAATATGTTCAAGCATGATCATTGTAACATATCTATGCAGAATTACTAATTAAATATTTTACAATTTTGACTCTTAGTCTCAACATTGGATATTTATTGAACAGCAAGTATCAATTTAAACAGGTCACAGTCAAATGCTCCAGGGCCTCATGCAGCTGGCAGCTGTCAAACTGGACCATGCAGGTCCTCATCTTTCATTGAGCAATGACTTTATTACTGGGTGTGGGGGCTCACACCTATAAACCTAGCACTCTGGGAGGCTGAGGCAGGTAGATTGTCTGAATTTAGGAGTTTGACCAGCCTGATCAAGAGCAACACCTTATCTCTACTAAAAATAGAAAAACTAGCTGGGCATTGTGGCAGGCACCTGTAGTCCCAGCAACTCTGGAGGCTGAGGCAGGAGGATCACTTGAGCCCAGGAGTTTGAGGTTGCTATAAACTGTGATGCCACAGCACTCTAGTCTGTGGAACAGAATGAGAAGAACAATTACCTTATTATAACACTTTGCACTTGGACCTATTATCCAGCCTCTTCTGGGTCTGTGTCTTTATCAGGGGAATTTTAGAGGCTGAAAAGTAATTGGTCCCTGCTTACTCTACAATGTCTCGATAACAGAAGATCCTACTTTCAATGACATAAATATCTGCATTTCCACCAATGTCCAAAAGATGGATTTCTCTTCCTTTAGTCTTATAAATCACATAACCAGAGTCACGTAGATAAAACCAGCACATGTGATAAAAGACACAACTGTAATAAAACTTGGATATGTAGGACAAAGTCAAAAGTTGGAATTTGTTGTTATTGTATCCTCCACTCATGATGATGTGATCGTGGGAAAATTTACCACTGAGCTTATATCTGTAAAAATAAAAATCTGTGTAGCTGCAGTGCCTCATGCAGAAAGTTCTTGTGAAAATCAAATATATACAAGGTGCAGGTGTGATAGTTCTATTTTTGTGATAATTGTGTGAATAAAGGCTATTATGTTCAGCTTCATCATTTTAAAGTGGCCAGAGTTTGCATTAATAGCTATTATCTTTGGCTTATGAAGGTCAGTTTTCAGACACATTGTTACTGCACTATTCCAAAGTATTTTGCTCATTCTAGTACACTCAACACCCTTAGAGCCCCAGGAGAGAATGGAAACTAGAGAATGGTTAACACTTCTCTCTATTCACGGGGAGTTGCTCTGAAAATTCGCCTTCAGAACCTTAGGAGGATAAAATGGTTATAATTTGTATTTTTTCTTACAAATTTTGCTTAATGTGGTCATTCTGATGAAAATATCTAGTTAGAGATTTAAAAAAATAGAACATGTGATTCTCACAAACCACAGTTTCCTGCATTTGTGAAACATTTTACACTGGAGAATGAGCCATGGTATTACAGCTCCACAGGGAAGAAGGTTCGAATGTGAACGGAATTTTCTCTCCTCCTCCCACTGAGCCCGGGGCTTGCTGGCCATAGTTTTCAAGGAGGCCACCCCATTCTTTCAGAGTCCACAGTTCTCTGGTTTGGAAGACACAATAACAGCGACTTTGACTTCTATATTTCCTGATTTCCACGTTCTTCTATTATGTACTCATTCTTTGCTTTTTTTCCCTTAGAAATATTGTGTTGTCATGGTAAATTATACATAACATACAATTCACCATTTTTCCTATTTCTAAATGTGCTTTTAAGTGCGCCCACAGGCTGAGCCAGGCACAGGTCTTTGTTTCCAGATATTTCATCATTCTGAATGGAAACTCTGGTGGATTCAGGCCCTGGTGCACCCACCGTGGAAAACTGGTAGCTCCTCAAGAAGTTAAATGTAGAATCATCATATAATCCATCAGTTCTGCTTCTAGGTATATACACAAAAGTATTGAAAATAGGGTCACACTCACCATCAGCATGGACAGTCTCCCCACCACTGGGTCACTCCGTGTCACCAACCAAGCTTTCCTCTTGGTACTGCTGGCCGGAGCTTGGCACACCTTCCTGGGTTCTGGAACTCACCTCATTCCTCCTGGGAGGAGGGGAGAGCCTGAGACTCCTTTTATTCTGCTTAATCACCTATAGAAGACTGTCTTTGGCCCTAAGGTTAACCTAAGGTTAATAACTTCAATTTACCCGGGAGATGGAGAAACTCAGCTCTAAACTCAACAAGGTTTTTTTGCCAAGCAGCATGAGCTGGTACCATATTTTGGTCCCTGAGAGGAAGATAGCTCTAGTTCAGCCATAACGGCCTATGCCTATAATTGCACTACTTTCAGAGTGGAAGGATTTCTTGAGACCAAGAGTTGGAGACCACGCAAGGCAACATAGTGAGACCGAATCTCTACAAAAAACTGTAAAGATCAGCTGGGTATGGTGACACATGCCTGAGGTCCTAGCTGCACAAGTGTCTGAGGAGGGAGGATGAGTTGATCCCAGGAGCTCAACGCTGCAGTGAGCCATGGCCACCACTTACTCCAGCCAGGCTAGCACCAGAGAGAGACCGTAGCTCATAAAAAAAAAAAAAAAATGGGATTCACCTTTAGTTGTGAACTTTAGTATCTGTTAGCACTGTTTGTCTGCCTGGTTCTCATCACATCATTCTTTTGCCCGGGGAACAACCTATTGTGAGGCACGGCAAGCTGAGGGGAGACAGGTTTCAAAAGTCAGCACACCTTCCTGGGTTCTGGAACTCACCTCGTTCCTTTTAAAGGAGGGGAGAACCTGAGACTCCTTTTATTCTGCTTAATCACCACACCACACCTAGCTCTGCCCTGGACCCTCCACTCTGGGCCACTGGCTTTGTTGTTGAGTCTGACTCAGCTCAGGTCACAGGGTTACGGAGCACAGCCATCCAATCACCTTTGAGCATCACCATCCAATCACCTTTGAGCACAGCCATCCCATCACCTTTGAGCACAGCCATCCCATCACCTTTGAGCACAACCATCCCATCCCCTTTGTGCACAGCCATCCAATAACCTTTGTGCACAGCCATTCAATCATCTTTGCTCACAGCCATCCAATCACCTTTGAGCATCACCATCCAATCACCTTTGAGCATCACCATCCAATCACCTTTGAGCACAGCCATCCACTCACCTTTGCTCACAGCCATCCCATCCCCTTTGAGCACAGCCATCCAATAACCTTTTTGCACAGCCATCCAATCATCTTTGCTCACAGCCATCCAATCACCTTTGAGCACAGCCATCCGATCCCCTTTGCTCACAGCCATCCAATCACCTTTGAGCACAGCCATCCCATCCCCTTTGAGCACAGCCATCCAATAACCTTTGTGCACAGCCATCCAATCATCTTTGCTCACAGCCATCCAATCACCTTTGAGCACAGCCATCCAATCACCTTTGAGCACAGCCATCCAATCATCTTTATGCCCAGCCCTGCAGATAGTTGAACCGCACAGGTGCAGAGCCGGTTTCGGCTCAGAGGCACAGCAATTTCAGCAAAATCGTCCTAGTTCCTGTTTCTCTTCCAACCAATTATTTAATTTCTTCTCTTGGTAACAAGATATCCAGCACATACTAGATTTATTCATCATATGACGTTATTCAAAGCAGGACTTAGGAGAGTGCTGGGCAATGACCATTGCAGGACATGCCATTTTAGGCAAGGGCGAATCTCTCCTCTAGAAAAATCTCTGGTTTGTTTCCTTGGTCAGAACTCAGTCTTTCCCAGTGGCTCACAGAAACGGGGACCAAGCCTGCAAAACTAATTTCAACCAGTATTTCTCAACCTACGTCAATTACCATACTCACGAAGGAGACAATTAGGTTTTAAGATCAAAATTGTAAGAATTTTTCTCCCCAAGAATCAGTTGCCTTCCCATTCGAGTAGATTCACCCTATTGCAGGGTGAGGAGCCAGCTGACTTGTGGCCACATGTGGCCTCTGGATCCCTGAGTACAGCCTAAAATCCAAATTTTGCAGAACTAATCTTTTTAACATAAGGATTTCCTCTGTGAAGTTTGGATTCAGTCAGGGGGCTGCACTTGGGGATCTGGAGGGCCACGTGTGGCCGTGAGGCCTTATTACCTGGGGACACTGAGACGGTAGTTAGCAAGTTCACAAAGTACCAAGAAAGAAAAAGCCCTGGGACTATATTAGGCGGTGTCCACTCTATTCTGGGGGTCACTACTTCAACTCGGTTTTTATTGACTATTCACTAATCAACATTATTGATGGTGGGATGTGAGTCCAGTCATAGACAGGCGCTGGGGATCACCTGGGGGACTGAATCATTTAAGTCATTCCATTGTACTGACCAGCTGGACAGGACAGATTCAGTCACTTTTGGACTAAACCTAGGTACCTGCTTCTGTGTAGTGGTTTGGACAATATTTTACAGGACTTCTCCTGACTTCTGCATTAGAACAGAAATGAGTTTGAAGGCAGACCTCCACACAGAGGGGACACAGGTAGTTAGCTCCGTGTGTGACTGAGCCTCCAATGAAACACAGTACATTATAATCATCATTATCATTATTATTTTATCAAATTGTTATATCTTGTACAGACCTACCAGGTCATTATCGCTATTTGAGTCTCACTAATTCATCATTTTCTTCTTTTGCACCTTATTTAATTAGCTTTTTGATCACTTTAGAGAATTAACAGATTGATAAATACCGGTCTCCTCACTGAATAAAAAGTTGATATGAGCACCAAAAATAGTAACATGTAATTGATAAGAATAATTTTTATTTAACCTTTGTTTTTGACATTTAAAAATATAAAACAAGAATCATTTTAGCTGTCTCATGAAACTAATTTAGCAATGTGTGACAATTTAGATAAAAGAACCATGATAATATCTATCTCAAGGACCCAGCTATATAAGCCTTTTTACCTAATCAAAAGAAAAATGTTGATTTCTTGCTTGCCTTATAGAATTTTGTATTCTCTGTTTTGCTCATAGTGTGTTTGAACAAAATCAGAATTATTGATGATTAGTTCATCAATCAACGATCACCAAGCTCACAATTTCTAAGCTTGCACCCCAGAGTTCAGCATGGTGTGGGACTCCTTGCTAATTGTCTGTTCAGGACGGTTTTTGACATGGGAATTAAGAAGAGAGCAGAGGTCAGTCTGGTTATGGGTCCGTAAAGGAGAATCACGGGAGCATCAAAATCCAAGCCACAGCTTCCCAGAGTGAATCATCTGAAAAGAAGAAATGGTTTTCAGACGTGGGAAAATAGAAGTAAGATGAGACCTCTGTGTGTGGCGGGAGTGGGAGGGGGAAGAGGCGTGTGCGCGTGCAAACTGGTGAGGCACTTGGAGTCTGCGTCTACAGCGCTACCAAAGACAACGGGTAAGATGATTCTGCCAGAAGCAATGTCCTCTGCTTCACTGAGCTGAGAGCGCCCCGGAGGACACCAGGGCGTGGTGTGGCCTGGCGCTGCCAGCACCTCACTGGGTTCTGCTGTGAGCAAGCCTGGACACCCCACAGGCAAGGTTTCCCAGTGGGGGAGCAAATACTTTCCCCAAACCTATTGCACTTCTGAACGTGGCCTTTCCCCCTCATCGAGTAAAGTAGCCCTGAAGCTACCCTTCCAATGCGTATGAACATCAAGGACAATCAGATTCAGGCGTAGCCAGTGCTTCCTGCCACTTTCCAGCCAACGAGCACTGGCGTGTGGGATGCCTGGGCTCCTCTGGAAGTTTCTGTTTTCCCTGTATGCGTAGAGAACCAGAATGTTCTGTTGTATATTTTAAAAGATTTGCTTTATCTCGAATCGGCAGACATTCATCACCATATGCAAGAGCTTGAAAAATAATTATATTCAGAAGACATGGATCATTCCACACCACTCTGCCAAGGTGAGATTAGAAGGGGGCCCTTTAGGGCTTGTTGGAATTTCCAGATTGTGACACCCTTAAGAGCAGATTTCAAATATTTCCTTACGCTATTTGCATCTATTACATTTATTTATATACACCTATGTATTCTTATATGTATTATCTGCATATACCCATATGTATATTTATCACACATGTTAAGCTAAAATATGTTATTTTAAGCTTAAAAATGTTAAGCTTTAAGTAAAAAGAAAAAGAATACATAATTGCTCACACACACATTGCTGGTCCACTTTTTGTCAATATTTTCTGTGACTTTCTCCTGTAGCCCCTGCCATGTTGTACAACTCACCTGCCTAGTGGAGAATTGGGCAAGATGTGAGCCAGATCCAGCAGTAAGAGATTGGAAAAGACTGTAACTTTCTTCTTTCCCGACCCCTCAGCCCCCTGAGTTGACAAAATGTTAGTTGTCCTCACTGTGAGTGACACCCTGGGGAAGTTGAGGTTACTGGAAACCTTCTCTGTTTTCCAGCAAAAGATACGAGATAACTATGTACTGTTGTGCCTCTAAGTGCGTAGATGTCTGAATGAAAAAGTAATATTAAAACTGAGAGTGAAAAGATCATATTCATCACGACCAAGGTCTTCATTTTACATACGAGAAGTGTGTGTCAGGGCCCTGCGTTATCGGTATGAAGGAACTAACTGCAACCCACTGTCAGTGCACAAGGTCACCTCCAGCACGCTTTGCCTTAACTAATGTGAAGGGCTTCTGCATCAGCAGACAGCTTTAGCAATCATATATTCATTTAGGGAGAAAGAGAGAGCCAGAAAGAGAGCAAGGAAAAAAAAAAAATATTTGTTGAAGGGTGTAATTTTTCTTGTTTTTTGCTTTCACGTTGCTGGCAGAACTCAGAAGATAAACTCAGGGAAGAAAAGCTACATTAACTGTATATCATATTTCATTCAAAAAGTCCACCATACCAGGAAAATCGGAAATGCTGGGCAGTCCTGGAGGGCTAGATAGATGCTGGGTAGCTCAGATTTGAGTCTTTGTATCAGTTTCATGATTAACATACTTTGTATCAGTTTCATGATAACATAGGCCACTTAACATATTTTAAATGCATTATATAGCTGTAAATAGTGGAAAGGAAGATACTAAATAATTCTTAGTTTGTTTTAGAGACAGAGTCTTACTTTAACACCCTCCGTAGAGTGCAGTGGCGTCACAGCCCACATCAACCTCCAACTGCTGGGCTTAGGCGATTCTCCTGCCTCAGCGTCCTGGGTGGCTGGGACTACAGGTGCCTGACACAATGCCCGGCCATTTCTTTGTTGCAGTTTGGCCCGGGCTGGACTCTAACCCACCACCCTCGGTACATGGGGCCAGCACCCCATTCACTGAGCCACAGGCCAATACTAAGTAATTTTTTCAACATCACACAGTTTCACCCAGCACGTCCCTCTGACCCCAAGGTCCTGGCTCTTCCCATGACTCTGCACTGCCTTCTAAGGGAATTGTAGCTTCAGGCGGGGTCCCCATTGCCATCACCAATTGCACTTTGTTAAAGGTTGTTGTTGTTGTCACTACCATAATGTTGCATCTAGACCTTCTGAACTTTGGCCATTATTTAACTTTTAAGATGCTGCCCACGAATGTGGTGTTTACAGTGCTGTCTGGAAGGAAGAAAGGGGGTTATCGGCTGGTTCTGTGGCCTAATGTGAAGCCTCACAGATAGCTGAAGATTTGCTGCTCGAAGTAATCCTTCTTGAAACAGTTACTCGCAGAAATGTAAGGCTTATTCTTATTCCAGATCTGAGATAAATGGGATTTCATCCGAGGACCTCACGCCTCAATGCTTAGACTTGTTCACTTAGGAATGAGTAATTGGAACAAAAAAGATGTGGTTGCCCCAGAGAATAGGAACTTCCTGAGCACACTGAAGGCCTAAAGGGGTAAACGCTGAGGACCCCCAAAGCCCAGGACTCCCCGAGCCCACACTCACCTCTGCATCATCACCACATCACCACTGGCAACCACACCAGGTCTCAAGCACAGAATGAGGGAATGTTAAGACTCCTCTTGTGAGGGTTTGGGTTCGGAGTGTACTGTGCTACTTCCTGCCCCAAATCCTTTGATACAATGTGGTAACCTTAAAACTGCACAAAGCCTGCTGTGCGTCCGGAGTTTGACTGTGAATTGGAACCCCCAAACCATTGAAACACACCGAGCAGAGTGGCCACTGCAGTGACATATTCAAATTTTACATCGAAAGCAAATGCAGAAAGAGGTGTCAAAACAAACGTGCCGTGGCCCCGGAGGCAGGGACGTTCTGCCAGTATTACGGCCAGCCTGTGCTTCTCACTGAGGACTTCGTTAGGGCAAGGGTGGGTCCCTTCACTGCTCTGTCCTCAGACGTTCTTAAAGTCTTTTGCTTTCTGTCTCATGACTGTGAGACTTTTAGATTACTTTAAAATAGATTTGCCTTTGCTTCAGGAAGGCTCACATGGGTGTTGTCCCTCTTTGTACTTACTTGCCAACTTGTATACACTCTTACTACTCCAAACTTTTATCACATTAGATTGCATAGGGCACCTACATTACTTGCAAAATTTTTCACCTTCTTCCTCTGGGTGAAATATGTCATTTCCTTTTGCTCTTCCTATGCCAGATATTGCGATTGTTAAAATTATTTTTATAGGACCTCAATTCTTTAATGTATACCTCCTTGTTTATTTGTGAACAAAACTTGTGAACAAAATGTAATGACAAATGTGGAGCAGAGAATTATCAGCAACACAATGGTCCTCCTGGTTCTTACTTTGAGTATTTATTACTAATAGTAATAAATGGATTTTATCTATTTTTAAACCTTACATGAATGGAAACAAGTAATATACTATTTTGCATCTGATTTTTTTGCTTGATATTATCTGTATGTGGTTCATTCATACTTTGCAAATAGTTACTGACCACTCACTCTGATAATTCTATAGAATTCCATGTCAAACTTATGACAATTTTAATTCAATAATTCTATGCTTATTGAGCATATGGCTCACTTCTAGAATTCAGTTTTTATTAATATTCAGAGTGCTGCTATGGCCATATTTCAACACGTGTTTTAGTGAGCCCTGCGTACACTGTTCCACTGGATTTATTTATAGGAGGGGAATTGCAGGGTGTTAAGCTGTGTGTAGTCTCAGCTTTAGTAAGTAAAAGGTTCTTGACTTTGAAAGCTCATTCGTAGAGATTACAGCTATTTCTAGCAACTCCACAAATGTGTTTGATCAATGATTAGATTTTTACAGAGATTATAATCATATCTCTTGAGCAATATGGCAACAATAAAAATAAGATATGTCATTGGCTTTGTTGTGATATGAATATTCGCATTCAAATTATGTGCACATTTTTATGTAACATCAGTGAAGGTTATCTTTCTGTCCATTTACTTTTATAAACATTTTCTCATTTGGTTGGAAAATAAAAGTATATTTGCTGGAAAAGTAAAACTTTAATGAAGGTACTGAAAACTGTTAATTTAGACTCAAAATAACAATATTAAGATCTTCAAAGAGTTAATTAGGAAAACAGATTAGAATTAATACAAATACTGAGAGTATATGAAGTAACATGAAGGACCAGATTGTCAAAGTAGACTCACAAGAATCTGAGGTCTCCTCCTGCACCAAGTTTTGCTAATGATTTCTAAGATACGGGCAAACACAGGGCACAGAAGAAGCCAGAGACACCCAGCCTGCAGAGACCCAGCCTGCATACAGACCCAGCCTACAGAGACCAAGTCTACAGAGACCCAGCCTACAGAGACCCAGCCTACACAGGCCCAGTCTACAGAGACCAAGTCTGCAGAGAGAACCAGCCTGTAGAAAGACCCAGCCTGCATAGAGACCCAGCCTATAGAGACCCAGCCTTCATAGACACCCAGCCTAAAGAGACCCAACCTGCAGAGAGACCCAGCCTGCATAGAGACCCAGCCTACAGAGCCCTAGCCTGCATAGAGACCCAGCCTGAAGAGAAACAGCCTATAGAGACCCAGTCTATAGAGACCCAGCCTACAGAGACACCAGACCTGCATAGAGACCCAGACTACAAAGACCCAGCCTGCAGAGAGGCCCAGCCTATAGAGACCCAGCCTACAGAGAACCAGCCTACACAGACCCAGTCTATAGAGACCCAGCCTGCAGAGAGACCCAGCCTGCATAGAGACCTAGCCTATAGAGACCCAACATAGAGAGACCCAGCCTTCATAGAGACCCAGCCTAAAGAGACCCAACCTGCAGAGAGACCCAGCCTGCAGAGAGACCCAGCCTATAGAGATCCAGCCTACAGAGACCCAGTCTATAGAGACCCAGCCTGCAGAGACACCCAGCCTGCATAGAGACCCAGCCTATAGAGACCCAGCCTACAGAGACCCAGCCTTCATAAAGACGCAGCCTAAAGAGACCCAACCTGCAGAGAGACCCAGCCTGCAGAGAGACCCAGCCTGCAGAGAGACCCAGCCTACAGAGACCCAGCCTACAGAGACCCAGCCTACAGAGATCCAGCCTGCAGAGAGACCCAGCCTGCATAGAGACCCAGGCTAAAGAGACCTAGCCTTCATAGAAACCCAGCCTACAGAGATCCAGCCTGCAGAGAGACCCAGCCTACAGAGACCCACTCTATAGAGACCCAGCCTACACAGACCCAGTCTATAGAGACCCAGCCTGCAAAGACACCCAGCCTACAGAGACCCAGTCTGCATAGAGAAAAAGCCTACAGAGACCCAGCCTGCATCGAGACCCTGCCTGCATAGAGACTCAACCTCCAGAGATACCCAGCCTGCATACAGACCCAGCCTACAGAGACCCAGCCTGCAGAGAGACCCACCCTACAGAGACCTAGCCTGCATATAGACCCAACCTATAGAGGTCAAACCTGCATAGAGACACAGCCTACAGAGACCCAGCCTGCAGAGAGACCCAGACTACAGAGACCCAGCCTACAGAGAGAGCCAGCCTGCATAGAGACCAGCCTACAGAGACCTAGCCTACAAAGACCCAGCCTGCATAGAGACCCAATCTGCATAGAGACCCAGCCTGCATAGAGACCCA
>CAUYON010143665.1:0-14542 GCA_963573935.1 Arctocebus calabarensis | reverse complement strand
GCAACCAAAAAATGGCCGGGCGTTGTGGCAGGCGCCTATAATCCCAGCTACTTGGGAGGCAGAGGCAAGAGACTCACTTGAGCCCAGGAATTGGAGGTTGCTGTGAGCTGTGATGCCACAGCCCTCTATCCAGGGTGACAGCTTGAGGCTCTGTCTCAAAAAAAAAAAAAAAAAAAAGAATAGTTTACTAAAACTTCAAAAAAGATTCACTTAATGAAATAATTGTTGATTCTGGATCTGAGGACTTCTGGGGGAAATGGCAGCTAGGATGTTCTAAATTATGTAGTTTTTAAGATAAATATTTGGGGGATAAATTATTGTGCTAGAGACCTGAAATGAACACCTTGATTTGTCTTGGAAAGTAGTGGCTGTCACAGCTATTTTAAATATTCTTACCCTTAGCATGTAAACAGTTGCAGATTCTTTCTTCTTAGTGGCAGCATCCATGGATGCTACCTCACCCTCTACCTTCTATTAGTTCGATCTTTTTTTTTTTTCCGTATTTATCCTTTTCTATTTATCTTTTTGGTACAATTTGAGTTTTGATAAGGAAAATTGGCTTGGCGCCTGTAGCTCAGTGGCTAGGGTGCTAGCCACATACACCAGAGCTGGCAGGTTCAAACTCAACCTGGGCCTGCCAAACAGCAATGACAACTACAATCAAAAATTAGCTGGGCATCGTGGCGGGCACCTGTAGTCCCAGCTACTTGGGAGGCTGAGGCAAGAGAATTGCTTAAGCCCAAGAGTTTGAGGTTGCTGTGAGGTGTGATGCCAGACACTCTACTGAGGGCGACATAATAAGACTGTCTCAAAAAAAATAAATAAATAAAATAAATTTTTAATTGATAAGGAAAATCACTTTCACTTTTTACTGTTATTCCCTGAAGTCTTCTTATCATACGTTATAATGTATATTACAATGTGTGTTAAAACATTGGAAACTCCCTTAGCACTAATTCAAAGTGGCAGTAAACACAAAAGTAGTAGATATTTGTTATTATCCAATCTGAAGAATCATTTGGGTTAGGCACTGTAAGGAGTTCACAAATACAGAAAAGTGTACTAGTCTAGGAGTCTGAAGAGCCTTGGTTGAAAGCTTACTGTTTACTTTAGGTGAGACCTTGAATAAGTATTCTAACTTATGTTAGAATCTCAGATTTTCTTAATCAGAGGTTACCAGGAATGATGAAAGAATGAACTGATATGTTTCAGTGTTTTCCCCCCCCCTTTAATTCAGCAGCTATTTTGAGTGCTGGTGCTTACATTCTAGGAACTGTGCAATGCAGTGAGCATGGAGAAAATAAATCCTAGGTCAGGTGTAGCAGCTCACACCTGTAATTCTAGAACCTAGCTGAGGTAGGTGGATTACTTGAACTCACAAGTTTGAGACCACCCTGAGAGACCCCATATCTACTAAAAAACTAGCCAGGCATTGTGGCTGGTGTCTGTAGTCTCAGCTACTCAGGAGGCTCATGCAAGAGGATTGCTTGAGCCCAATAGATTAAGGTTGCTATGAGCAATGATGATGCCACAGTATTCTAGCTAGGGTGACAGAGTGAGACTCTGTCTCAATAAAAAAAGAAAAGGGTGGCGCCTGTGTCTCAGCGAGTAGGGCGCTGACCCCATATACCGAGGGCTGAGGGTTCAAACCTGGCCCCGGCTGAACTGCATCAAAAATTAGCTGGGCGTTGTGGCGGGCGCCTGTAGTCCCAGCTACTTGGGAGGCTGAGGCAAGAGAATCGCTTGAGCCCATGAGCTGGAGGTTGCTGTGAGCTGTGACTCCACAGCTCTCCACCGAGTGCAGTAGAGTGAGACTCTGTCTCCACACACACACACACACACAAAGTCTTGCTCTCACATTTGTAATCTAACAGGAGAGATAGAAAATAAAATGAAAAACCAACAGTGCAATGAAAATCCTGAACATAGCCATCACTCCCAAAAGTTACTCTGCCCTTTTGCAATTATGTTCTCTTCTTGCTCTCCCCCATCCATTACAGATCGGGAAGACTTTTTGTTGTTTCTCTTTGTTTTGTTTCTTTTCTTTCTTCTTCTGTTGCCCAGGCTGGAATGTAGTGGTATGGTCATAGCTCATTGTAACTTTGAACTCCTGGGCTCAAATGACCCTCCTCCTGCCTTAGCCTCCTGAGCAGTTAGGACTACAGCCATGTGCCACCGTGATTGGCTAATTTTTCTATTTCGGGGGGTCTTGCTTTATTGTCCAGGTGGTCTTGAACCCCTGACCTCAAGCAGTTCTCCCACATTGGCCTTCCAAAATGCTGGGATTATAAGTGTGGGCCACTGTG
This sequence comes from Arctocebus calabarensis, assembly GCA_963573935.1. NCBI lineage: Eukaryota > Metazoa > Chordata > Mammalia > Primates > Lorisidae > Arctocebus > Arctocebus calabarensis. The sequence goes on along the minus strand of CAUYON010143665.1, from coordinate 12,236 downwards.
CCTGGCCTCTTCTTTCATTTTTAAGTTGAAGTTTTAAAAATTTATTTTAAAATTATAAAAAAGTTAAAATATAATAAATACTGTATACTTACTACTAGATTTTTGTTTTAGTTTAGTTTGTTTTTTTTTTTTGTAGAGACAGTCTCACTTTATTGCCCTCTGTAGAGTGCCATGGTGTCACACAGTTCACAGCAACCTCCAACTCCTGGGCTTAGGCAATTCTCTTGCCTCAGCCTCCTGAGTAGTTGGGACTGCAGGCACCCACCACAACACCCAGCTATTTTTTTGTTTCAGTTTGGCTGGGGCTGGGTTTGAACCCTCCACCCTCGGTATATGGGGCCGGCGCCCTACTGACTGAGCCACAGCAACCTCCAACTTTCCCCCTTTTTAATTCAGCAGCTAAATCAATCAATTGGATTGATTGGATCAATCAAGGGGGGCCCAAGGCTAGTTGGAAGCTACTTCTATAATCTTATTTTTCTTTTCTTTGAGACAGAGTTTCACTTTGTTGCCCTTGGTAGAGTGTGGTAACAGCATTATAGCTCACAGGGACCTCAAACTCTTGGGCTCAAGTGATCCTCTTGCCCTAGCCTCCCACGTAGCTGAGATTACAGGCACCCGCCACAGCTCCCTGCTATTTTTAGAGACGGGGTCTCCCTGTTGCGGAGGCTGATCTTGAACTCCTGAGCTCACACAGTCTACCCACCTTGGCCTCCCAGAGTGCTAGGATTACAGGTGTGAGCCATAGCACCAGCCTAGTTGCATAATCTTATAAGAAGAAGGCCTATACTAAAGGAAGGGTGTTAAGGAAGAAAGGATAGTTTCATGAAGTATGGAGAAAATAGAGTCAACCGGGCTTTGTGAGAGGCTTGGTGAGGCTTGCAACTCAGTCATCCTAGCCAGACGTATATCTTACTGTTAAATTCCTTCCTCTCCCTCACCTACATTTAAACTCTCCTTTGCTTGCATTGTCCTTTACTGAGAAACTAAGATTATCCAGCTGGAGATGTTTTTAGCAGTTGGAGAGTTGGTGCTCAAGGAGAGAGAAAGTGAGGGAGAGACTAATGAGATAATAGTTTATAGTTGAAGCCAGGTGTTATTGAAATTTCTTGGGCAGTAATATTTATAGCTAACATTTGTGGGGCACTTACTGTGTGCTAAGCACTTTTAAGTGCTTTACATATATGAATTTACCTAATCTTTAAAGTGGCCCTTTGGAAAGGAGAGCATATTATTTTCCCTATCTTACAGATACAAAAATTGGTCCACAGAGAAGTAGTATTCCTGAAACCTTGTTTTTTCTCATGGCTTGTCAGCCAGTTTTTTCCCTTTTCTAGTGATGGAGAACCAATGATGGTTTGGGGAAGGAGGAACAAACTATAACACTGGTATTGTTGAGAGGTTACAGCAGAGAAACTGGACATTTGAGCAGTGGAACCGGACATGCTTATAGTTTTCTGAGCTGTCCTGGGGCATTGGCAGTTATTTTTGCTTTTCTTTGGGAATAGTTGAAATTGTTAAATGCCACCTTGTACATAAAATACTTAAAAGAGGGGTGGTGCCTGTGGCTCAATGGCATAGGATGCTGGCTCCATATGCTGGAGGTGGCGGGTTCAAACCCAGCCCCGGCCAAAAACTGCAAAAAAAAAAAAAAAACCTTAAAAGAAATTATGATAAAACATATAAAACATAAAAGTTACTTTTAAATATTTTTACATGTACAGTTGTGTTAAGTGTAATCACATTGTTTTGCTGCTGTCACCATGCTCATCCACAGAACTCTTTTTATCTTGCAAGACCAGCTTAGACAACATAGGAAGATCATGCTCTACAAAATAGAAACAAAAACAAAAAGCCCAAAACTGGTATATTAGAATGTTTTGAAATACTGATGTAAAATCACTAATATGCATAGGAAATGAAAACATAAAGCCTGTCTTAAAAATTTTTGGTTTTGAAAAGAAAAAATCTTTTTTTTGGTTTTGAAGTGTTGGCAAGGCAAAAAGATAATAAAACTAGTTTTCACTTAATAAGGGTGTACTTACAGTAAGTTAAAGCAATAATTTTTACCACTGAGGATGGCTATAAATATTGTTTTGAACTTGGGAGAAGTTGAAATATGTTAATTATTATAGGCCTAATATATTAGTACCTTTGTGAGAGAGGTAAATACTTCCACAGATTTATATTTGTAAATGAAAAATTGGGGGAGGCAATTCTTCCCTCTCTAAACTGTAAAGTAATTAAAGAGGTTTATTCTGAGCTGAACACATGTAAATGAGAGATCTGGGGCTCAGGAGAACTGTCCAAGAAGCTTAGAGTCCAGGGGCCCTTGCTCATACCAAATGTTGAGTTTGGGCTGCTCTTTTTTTTTTTTTTTTTTTGAGACATAGCCTCAAGCTGTCACCCTGGATAGAGTGCTATGGAATCACAGCTCATGGCAACCTCCATTTCCTGGGCTCAAGCGAGTCTCCTGCCTCCGCCTCCCAAGTAGCTGGGACTACAGGCGCCCTCCACACGCCCGGCCATTTTTTGGTTGCAGCCATCATTGTTTGGCGGGCCCAGACTGTATTCAAACCCGCCAGCTCAGGTGTACGTGGTTAGCGCCTTAGCCCGTTGAGCCACAGGCGCCGAGCCTGGGCTGCTCTTTTGGGGGAATTCTGACCCTTCTTTGAGCTCCATGTTGGGTGCTGTGATTGTTAATGGAAAGAATCTCAAACTGAGCAATAATTTAAAGAGGTTTATTCTGAGCTGAACATGTATGACCAACGGCCTGGGGAGTCACACCCAATACGTCTTGAGCAAGTGGTCTTGAGGTGGTTGGGTAATGGTTTTCAGTTTAGAGAGACAGGAATTGCAGGTAAAATAAATCAATACATGGAAAGTGCATATTGGTTTAGCCTGAAAAGGCAGTACATCTGGGCAGAGTGGGAGCGAACTTACAGGTTATAGTTGGGGTCAATTTTTTTTAAAATTTATATTGGTTACAGAGCGAGGTGGCTCATGCCTGGAATCCTAGCACTCTGGGAGGCCCAGGCAGGTGGCTAGCTTGAGCTCACAGGTTCAATACCGGCCTGAACAAAAAGCAAGACCCCGTCTCTACTAAAATAGAAAAACTGAGGCAAGAGGATTGCTTGAGCCCAAGAGTTGGAGGTTGCTTTGAGCTATGATGCCATGGCACTCTACCTAGGGCAACTTGTGTGTGTGTGTGTGTATATGTATATGTACATATATACACTGTTTTTCAACAACAAAAAAGTATATGTATATATGTTATATATATAATTGGTTTCAGAAATAAAGCTTTATCTAAAGCTTTGAAATGTTTTAAGATAAGGAAGTGTTAATCCAGGCAAACCACAATGTACCAGTGCATGTGATCTGTTAAGCAAATTGATGGTCTGTAGGTGATCTCACCTTTGATCTGCAAGGCCTTAATATAATTTAGTATTTCATTTTCCAAGGTGTGTCTGATCACCTTTTCCTTCAAAACCAGGACCCCCTTGGCCAAGAGGGAGTCTATGTAGTTGGGGAGAAGCTTAGGATTTTATTTTAGTTCACAGGTGGAAAGGGAAGAGGACTGTCAGTAGAACCAGAAGCTGGAGTCTAGAGAGATTTCTTGAAGCAAATGATCTTATAGTTTCAGAGTGAAGAAGGCAGTCCCAGAGGAAATGACTACAAGGGGATTAGCTTGTGTGGAACTGAGTAGTGATCCCCAATACCACAGAACCTGAGTTAGGTTTTTGTACTGCTGAGTGAGGAATACAAAGCGGGGTTTACAGGTATTGAGTCTATTAGGGTCCAGTTGGTAAAGGCCAGTAAAGATCAGGGGTTTAAATTTGACTAAAGAGGCCCTTAGGAGCCAGGTGCAGTGGTGTGTGCCTCTAATCCCAGCTACTCAGGAGGTGAGGCAGGAGGAGGATTGCTTGAGCCCAGGAGATCAAGACCACCCTACGCAATATAGCAAGATCCTGTCTTAAACACATGTTTATGCAAAGAGGCACTTGGAGCTGCTGGAAGCTTTTGAGAAAGAGAATGAATGCTGGGTTCAAAACAATATTTTAACAAAATGATTCTTTTTTTTTTTTTAAACTGATTCTAGTTCTCTGACAGGTAGCTGAGGAAAGAGGGACTTATATAATTCAGTAATAAATGTTCATAGCAGTAATGCCTTTGTATGTGTGTTTTTCCCTACCCTGGGAGCATAGATTCAAGTTGTCCTGAATATATACTCCCAGCATGTGTTTTTGTTATCAAAAGTGCATGTGCATGGCTGTGAGGTAGCTTTTATTCCTCTCCTTTTTTTTTTTGAAGGCAGGGTTTTACTCTGTTGTCTAGGACAGAATACAGTGGCGTGATCATAGCTCATTGTAACCTCATACTTCTGGGTTCAAGTGATCCTCTTGCCTCAGCCTCCCAAGTACCTGAGGCTACAGGCATATGCCATTGTGCCTGGCTAATTTTTCTATTTTTTTTAGAGACAAGGTCATGCTCTTGCTTAGGCTGGTCTCGAACTACTGACCTCAAGCAATCCTTCCATTTTGGCCTCCCAAAGTGCTAGGATTACAGGTGCTAGGGCCACTGTGCCTGGCCTATTCCCATACTTCATAAGGGAAAATAGAACTGCAGACTGTTGAGTAACTAGTTTAGGATCATACAGCTATTTGATGACAGGGTTGGGATTCAAACACCGTTTTTGCTATACTTCAGCAGTTTCAATTAAGGATTGGGATAAAAATTGTTGTTGTAGGACTGGAGAAGGAAAGAACAGAGCTGATTGCTCTGTTCTTCTAATAAGAACTGATTGAAAATTATTGGCCTAAGACCAACTAGAGCCAAAATTACAGAGAAAAATTTTGTTGACATTGGAAATAATATGATGAAATTCTTCAGAAAATCTCAAGAGTTTGCATTGTTTCTACTTGTAATTTCCTCTTGCTTACCACACTCCCACCCCCACCTTTGGCCCTGAATCTGTAGAAGTTCCATCTGATTCCATATTTACATTTGTAGAAAAGGGACATCTGATATTGAATGATTCTGGTAAATCTGTCAGTGTTGGTAAAACAAAACACTAGTAACTGTCTCATATTTAAAAAACTATTCCAAAAGATCAAACCTTAGCTTAAATAAAATATTTTTAGCCTACTTTTCTTTTGAAATAAAAGGTGCAGTAAGTGACCTTTAGAAACAGTTACACAATTTTAGAACTATGAGATATCTGAAGGTTTAAAATTCAAATGCCTTTGTCCATCCCACTTTTTCCCATTCTGAGGAAATAGAGATTCAGATTGTATGTATTCCAAGGTATATTTGTAAATGTTTTTTTTTTTTGAAATCCTGAGAAGTAAGGATTTTACCTTTATTTATTTTTTTTATTAATTTATTTTCTTTTAGAGACAAGAGTCTCACTTTGTCACCCTTGGTAGAGTGGTGTGGCATCACCGTTCACAGCAACCTCCAGCTCCTGGGCTTAGGTGATTCTCCTGCCTTAACCTCCCGAGTAGCTGGGACTATAGGTGCCCACTACAACGCCTGGCTATTTTTTTTGGTTGTTGCAGTTTTGCCGGGGCCGAGTTTGAACCTGCCACCCTCAGTATATGGGTCCAGCACCCTGCCCACTGAGCCACAGGTGCCACCCTTTACTTTATTTTTTATGAGACACAACCAAGGCTTTTAGGAATGGTTATCTAATGTGTAGCTTATGGACAGTGGAGCCAAGAGTCAAACAAATGCTTTCTGAGTTGAAGTACATGGCTCTTTCTACAATATGCTTTATTTCATTTTATTTTTGTTTTGTTTTGTTTGAGATAGGGTCTCATTCTGTAGCACTGGGCCTCAGCCTCCTGAGTTACTGAGACTACAGGTGTCTGCCACAGGGTAGTCCCAGTAACTCAGGGACTATAACTCAGTCTCCCTCGTGCTCAGGTTGGTCTTGAGCCCAGGCAGTCCACCTGTGTCATCCTCCCAGAGTGCTAGGATTAAAGGCGTGAGCCACTGTGCTTGACTAATACACTGTATTTTATTTGGTTCAAGGCTAGTTCATAGAGTGTTAGAACTAGAAGAGACCCTGAAGATAGTATTATCTTTATTTATTTTATTTGTAAATTTTATTTTGAGACAGAGTCTTACTCTGGTGCCCTGACTAGAGTGTCGTTGCCTCATTCTTTTTGTTTTTTTAGTAGAGTTGGGGTCTTGCTTTTGCTCAGGCTGGTCTGAAACTCCTGAGCTCAAGCAGTCCACCCACATCAGCCTTCCGGAGTGCTAGGATTACAGGTATGAGCCACTGAGCCCAGCTGGTATTCTCTTTACAATTTCATCTCATTTTAAAACAATTTTATTCCATAAATGGGCATGAATTCTGGAGTTGGGCTTCTTGGGTTCATATCCTGACTCCACTATTTATTAACTGTGTGACGTTGGGAAGTCACTTATTTGTGAATAAGGTTTTGAGGAGTCAACCCCCGTCTGGAGCCAACTTTTCTCCAGAGACTAGTTCCTTTTGATAGATGTTGCTATTTAGAAACCAAATCTGGGATAGAACAATGTGTTTTGTGTTTAGAAACCAAATGTGGTGCTTATGCTCATTCCTACTGGGATGCCATTTCCTCTAGTCCCTATCAGGACATATGCACACATATATTTCATACCTCAGTTTGTTTATCTATATAAATGATAAATGAGATAATAACAGAATACCTAAGTTTCTGTGTGGTGATTGTGAGATTTAAATGAGTTCATATATATAAAGTACCCAGAAAAGTGCCTGTTGCCTAGTGAGTTGAGTGCTCATGAATATTACTAATAATTGCTATGAGGAAGCTGAGTGTCATGGAGGTTAAATTACTTGTAAAGGTCATATTAGAGTAGCTGAGTTTAAACTAGAGTCCAGATCTTTTTTTTGTTTATTTTTTTTTTTTGAGACAGAGCCTCAAGCTGTCACCCTGGAGAGAGTGCTCTGGCATCACAGCTCACAGCAACCTCCAACTCCTGGGCTCAAGCAAGTCTTTTGCCTCTGCCTCCCAAGTAGCTGGGACTACAGGCGCCTGCCACAACGCCTGGCCATTTTTTGGTTGCAGCCGTCATTGTTGTTTGGTGGGCCTGGGCTGGATTCGAACCCGCCAGCTCAGGTGTACGTGGCTGGAGCCTTAGCCCGTTGAGCCTCAGATCTTTTTTTTTTTTTTTTGTGGAGACAGAGTCTCATTTTATCGCCCTTGGTAGAGTGCCGTGGCATCACACAGCTCACAGCAACCTCCAACTCCTAGGCTTAGGCGATTCTCTTGCCTCAGCCTCCCAAGTAGCTGGAACTATAGGCACCCACCACAATGCCTGGCTATTTTTCTGTTTTACAGTTCGGCTGAGGCCAGGTTTGAACCTGCCACCTTCCGTGTATGGGGCCAGAACCCTACTTGATGAGCCACAGGTGCCGCCCTAGAGTCTAGATTTTTAACTACTAGTACAGTAGTCCCTCGGTCTCTGTGGGGGATTAGTTCCAGTACCTCCCTCAAATACCAAAATCCGTGGATGCTGGCTGGGTGTGGTGGCTGATGCCTGTAATTCTAGCACTCTGGGAGGCTGAGGCAGGAGGATTGCTTGAGCTCAGGAGTTCAAGCCCAGGCTGAGCAAAAGTGAGATCTGCCTCTACCAAAAAAAAAGAAAAAAGAAAAAAAAAATTAACTGGGCATTGTGGCAGGTGCCTGTAGTCCCCTCTATTCTGGAGGCTGAAGCAGGAGGATTGAAGATTGAGTTCAGAAGTTTGAGGTTGCTGTGACCTAGGCTAATGCCATAAACACTCTAGCCTAGGGCAACAAAGTGAGACTCTGTCTCAAACAAAAACCAAAACAAACCCCCCCCCAAATCGGGTGTACCTGTGGCTCAGGGAGTAGGGTGCCTACCCCATATGCTGAAGGTGGCCGGTTCAAACCCAGCCTCACCGAACTGCAAAACAAAACAAAAAAATAGCCAGGCGTTGTGTCGGACGCCTGTAGTCCTAGCTACTCGGGAGGCTGAGGCAAGAGAATCGCCTAAGCCCAGAAGTTGGAGGTTGCTGTGAGCTGTGTGACGCCACGGCACTCTACCGAGGGTGATAAAATGAGTCTCTGTCTCCACAAAACAAACAAACAAACAAACAAACAAAAAACCCCCCCAAATCCATGGATGTTCAAGTCCCTGATATAAAATGGTGTAGTATTTGTATATAACCTATGTACATGCTCCAGTACACTTCAAATCCTCTCTAGATTTCTTGTAATACCTAATACAATGTAAATGCTGTGTAAATAGTTGTTATACTGTTTGTTTAGGGAATAAGGACAATAAAAAAATCTGTACATGTACAATTGTTTCCACAGTTTTTTTCAATCTGCTATTGGTTGAATAGATTGATGCAGAACTAGTGAGTGCAGAGGGCAGACTATGTACATTTAAGCTCAGGAAAGTATTTTCAAACAATTTGTTTATCCAGTCCTCTTTATGGCCCTAAAAGGTCTATAGATCAAGCGAAGAAAATCCTTGAATCCTCTATAGTTAGTTCCTAGAATAGAAATTTTCAGTGCTATGTACATGGAATATCATTTACACAATGGAATGCATTTCAGGTTTATAAAATACGGCAGGCTTTTCATTTAGCAAGACAGAACTCTCCCTTTCTCCATCTTCCCTTTTCATTTTGGCCAAGTGACCTTTCTGAGTTCAGCTAATGTCAGGGGGAAAAACTGAATCTCAGTCTTAGCTTGAGTAGCCATTTAATCTCTCTTTTGTCTTAGGAAAAGAGAGAGATTTTGTGTTAGGAAATCAAATTGCCCATAAATATTTATGCCCTTGGGTGGGACTGGTGCAGTTGCTCAAGCCTGTAATTCCAGAATTTTGGGAATCCAGGATTTTAAGACCAGCCTGGACAATACAGTAGGATTCCTTCTCTGGGGAAAAAAAAAAAAAATTAGCCTGAGTTGGTGGCAGGAACCTATAGTCCTAGCTACTTAGGAAGCAGGACTGTTGAATCTCAGGGGTTCAAGGCGCTGCTGCACTCCAGCTTGGGTAACAGAGTGAGACCCCATCTCTACAGAAAATAACACCAACAATAACTTCTGCCCTTCTTTCTTTCTTTCTTTCTTTCTTTTTTTTTTTTTGAGACAGAGCCTCAAACTGTCGCCCTGGGTAGAGTGCCTTGGCTTCACAGCTCACAGCAACCTCCAATTCCTGGGCTCAAGGGATTCTCCTGCCTCAGCCTCTCAAGTAGCTGGGACTACAGGCACCCACCACAATGCCCAGCTATTTTTTTTATTGCAGCCGTCATTGAGGTTTGGTGGGCCCAGGCTGGATTCAAACCCCACCAGCTCATTGAGCCACAGGCGCTGAGCCTGCCCTTATTTCTTCATCCCTTTGAGGCTGATGATAATCACAGCACTACTTACTATGAAGGGATTCAATGAAGATCAATTAAGTCTCTGTGTTTGAAAAGGCATTCTAAGCCAATGTGGGGATTTAAGCCTATAATATCACTACTGAGACTGGACAGCCTCAAGACTGGAGGATCACTTGAGCCCAGGAGTTTGAGGCTGTAGCATTCTATCATGGCTCCTGTGAATAGCCACTGTTCTTCAGCCTGGGCAACAGAAGGAGACTATGTCTCTAAAAAAAAAAAAAGAATGGCAAACTATAATTTGAATGATGATCTAATTGTAAAATGCCAGAAGTTTGCTTGTTTTGTTTAGAAGGAGCTCATGCTCCCTTCTTGAGTCAACTATTATCGGAATTATTTTAGTAAAGGTGAGGTCTGGAGTAGTCTCAGCTGAGTGCAATAGCTTCTGTCCCCGTGGAATTGTGGCGTGTCACTCTCCCAACATGTGGCTGCCTTTGTCAACCTGGATGTAATATTGTGATAAAAGAATTATATACTTGGTCTTCATCTTTGACAGCTGTACTAAAAGTTAAAGATCTGGATTGTAGTTTAAAATTTGACATGAAGCTCCTAAAACCCTTAGAAAGTGAAACGGGTGAGAGAATTGTGTGTTGTTATTGATAATAAGCCCCTTGTAGCTATATCTGAGTCTATGCTAATGAGATTACTCTTAGAGGATAAGAGACTGGTTGCCAGAGGTATCCACTGTTGAGTAGAGGGTTGAACTTTCCACTATTCTCACTCCCCCTTACCTCTGGGAGGAGAGAAGGGCTGGAGATCCATTCAGTCACCAATAGCTAGTGATGTAATCATTTATATCTGCCTAATGAAGCCTCCATAAAAATCCTTGTGTTTGGAGAGTTTCCAGGTTGATGGATATATCAAAGTGTCATGAGGGAGAGGCAGTTGTATGTGTCCTTCCATTTAGCTATTCCTGAGTTGTATTCCCCTACTCTTTTTTTGATGGGGGAAGATGTAAGTTGTATCATTCCTAATAAACTAGTAAACATAAGTAGAATGTCCTCTTCAATTATGTGAGCTATTCTAGCAAATTGTTTAATCTGAGGAGGCAGTTATGGGAACCTCCAATTTGTAGCCAAGTTGGACATAAGTGAGGGTAGCCTGGAGACTTTGTACTTATGATTGGAATCTGAGGTGGGGAACAGTCTTATTGGATTGAGCCATTAATCTGTGGGGTCTATGCTAACTCCAGGCAGTTAGTGTCAGAATCAAGCTAAATTGTAGGACACCCAGTTTGTATCTGCAGAGAACTGGGGATTGCTTGGGGGGGGCAGGGAACCCACATATTTTGTGTCAGAAGTGAAGTGCGAGGTATAGAAAAAGGAGTTTTTCCTCTTTACCAGAAGTTCTCTGACTCTTGTTATTTTGAGTTTTTATGGAGGGTCATTATGGCATAATTGGTTAAATAATGGCTATTGGTAATAAATCTTATTTTCCAGCCACCTGAGATAGTAGGTGGGGATGGGGGTGGGGGATGGGGCTGAAAGTTCAATCCTCTACTCATGTGGTTGGTTCCTCTGGCAGCCAGCCCCCCATCCTCTAAGTGAGTCACCTCATTAGCATAAACTTAGAGAATGAAAGGGGCTTTGTTTTTCTTTTAGAGACAATATCACTTTGTCACCCTAGGTAGAGTGCTGTGGCATCACAGCTCACAGCTCTTAGGTGATTCTCTTGCCTCAGCCTCCAGAGTAGCTGGGACCACAGGCTCCCGCCACAACACCACGCTATTTTTTTGTTGCAGTTTGGCCAGGGCTAGGTTTGAACCTGCCATCTTCGGTATATAGGGCCAGTGCCCTATTTACTGAGCCACAGGCACCGCCCCGAAAGGGGCTTATAATGAATAACAAAACATACCTGTCACTCAGAATTTCCAAGGATTTTAGGAGCTGTGTGCCAGGAGCTAGAGATGAAGACTAAATATTTGTCTTCTTATATATTATAGTGTCACGGGTATGCTCTTTGCTTTCTACATGTGGAGTCTGATGCTACAAATAGATTCCAGACAATTTTTTTCTTTCTCCAGAGGAATCAGACAAGCATTACCCAAAGGATTCCAATATGCAGCAGATTGGTACCTTTGTCTCCTACTCAAGGACAGTGGGACAGGACTCTGTCTGGCACTTCCCAGGTAAGATTTGTTGTTCTTCTGCTTAGTATGAAAACCTTAGTGTGTATATGCAAATACTATGTATTTATAAATTAGCCAACCAAATTGTGTGATGGCCTCATGAGACCACTCTGGTTCTCTGTTGTGCCAGCTTACGTCTGATTCCTGCAGTGTGGTGTCTAGGCATTGCTGCTAAATAACCCCAGCAATGGAACTTAGCCTAGGAGACCATGCTACAGTCTGATGATTTTTACTGTTAGGGAGTTTTTCCAGATATTCATCTCAGAGTTAACTTTTTCAGTTTTCTTTTTGTAGCCATTTTGTGCCACTTACATTTGGGGTAAGAAATATTTCTTTTTACTTTTCCTTTTTTTGAACATAAAATCCACTAAACAATTATTTGAGGTCTTAGTTTACCATTAACCACATAATTTATTATAATATGTTATGTTTACCATGGCTGCTCTGTGAGGGGTTTTCTTTTCTTCTGATTTTTGTTACTCATACAAATGATTTAGTAGGAAAGGAAATAAAAATCACTCAAGACTTCAAATCTGAAAACATCAATTTTTTTTTTTTTGAGACAGAGCCTCAAGCTGTCACCCTGGATAGAGTGCTATGGCATCACAGCTCACAGCAACCTCCAATTCCTGGGCTCAAGCGAGTCTCTTGCCTCTGCCTCCCAAGTAGCTGGGACTACAGGTGCCC
>CAUYON010143660.1:0-16243 GCA_963573935.1 Arctocebus calabarensis | reverse complement strand
CAGCCTCAAGCTGTCACCCAAGGTAGAGTGCTGTGGCATCACAGAAACCTCCAAGTCCTGGGCTCAAGCGAGTCTCTTGCCTTCCGCCTCCCAAGTAGCTGGGACTACAGGCGCCCGCCACAACGCCTGGCCGTTTTTTGGTTGCAGCCATCATTGTTGTTTGGCGGACCCAGGCTGGATTCGAACCCACCAGCTCAGGTGTACGTGGTTGGCGCCTTAGCCCATTGAGCCACAGGCGCCAAGCCATGGTGATAGTTTTTTAAAGTTTGCATTCAGAGATTAAAAAATACAGCAACTGTTAACCAACATTGACAAAATGTGATGAAAGGGATAGAGAAAAACACCCATCTATATAGTTTAGTGGGCACTGCTTATGTGCTCAAAGGAATAATTTCAGAAGCTGTTATAGAGATTAGTATGTTAACAACCAAGGAATCAAGAGTTTCATCTAGTAGAAGGTGAAGAAAAGAAATCAGAATGATGTGTTGGGGGAAGACATTAAGCCTCAATATCTGGACCAAAGTGAATTCATACAGAATGGAATGCACAGAAACAACCAAAAGAAAAGTCACACTCTGCTATTTTGTTTTTAGTTCATAATGTTTTTATTTTATAAAACACTAATTAAATCAAACAGTTAGAGCTACTGCTTCCTTGTTCTGTGTGTTTTTATATTCTTATTCTTCACGCCAAAAACCAGTGTCAATTCTGTCTTCATCCATTCTGTTAATGTGGTAAGCAAAAAAGATCACTGGTTACTTCAAAAGAACCTGGGAGGAAGGAAACACATACAGCTCACTTAAATCACAGATTTAACAGTTTTCTATAGCTCGGATGAGAAAAGTGAAGGAAAATAAAGACAGAAAACCAACTAATGACAATAAAACATTACAAACTGGGTAGACTACCCAACACACCAGTTTTGTTATTACTGTTCATTGTCACGGTGATCTTAGAAGATATTTAATGTTCTTACCATTAAAATTTAAAAGCTAAACTTATTACTGTTTTACAAGAGCAACTGTACTTCCCAAATATATCTTAACCCTTTTCAGTAGAAACTACTCTAACTCCTTGGAATTTGTTCTCTCTAGTGAGTGAAATCATTAGTTCCATTTATAGGTCCATATATTGTCTACTTCATTAAGTTGTTAACACTGTTACAGCCTACAACTTTATGCTCAAGTTTTGTGACTTTTTGACAGCTAGGGTCTCACTGTGACACCTAGGCTGAGAGTGGAGTGATCATTGTTCACCACAACTCTTGGCCTCAAGCAATCCTCCCGCTTCAGCCTCCTAGGTAGTTGGGACTACTGGTGTGTACCATCACACCCAGCATGTGACTTGTTTTAGACAGAACGATCTACAGATTATCTACTAGCTCAGGGATTAATTTAAACTGCAAAAATCAACCCAATTTCAGAAACAAGAAATAAATGTACATGTAAATAATTCTACATACATACCATTTAAAATGGCCACCTACAGCTTGCCTTATCCTTTACTTGAATAAACCCCCCACTCCCTACCAGCCAAATACCGACAACCTTTTTTATGACACTGCAGCTCCCACTGCAGAGCATGTGTTCAATAACTAAGTGTACTTTGGAGGATGCATGGAATACAAAGCACAGAGCACTGAATTGACAATTAGAGACCTGGATCGTTAGTCATGGCTCCATAATCTGGGGAAGGCACCACCTTTTCTTGATTTCAGTTTCTTTTCTACAGATTCAAGATTGTACCAGATGACCAGTTTTCAGTTTAAACATTCTAAATTTCTATGTCAGGCCTTAGAGGATGGTAGCACAATCTATTATAAATATGACAGAGCCTCAAGCTGTCACCCTGGGTAGAGTGTCGTGGCATCACAGCTCACAGCAACCTCAACTTCCTGGGCTGAAGCAAGTCTCTTGCCTCCGCCTCCCAAGTAGCTGGGACTATAGGTACCTGCTACAATGCCTGGCCATTTTTTGGTTGCAGCTGTCATTGTTGTTTGGCAGGCCCACGCTGGATTCGAGCCCGCCAGCTCAGGTGTACGTGGCTGGCGCCTTACCCCATTCAGCCACAGGCGCTGAGCCAGGATTCTTTTCATTTAATAATGTCTTCTCTGGATACCTTGTTTCTACCACCTATAAAAATTGAAAACAGGGGCGGCGCCTGTGGCTCAGTGAGTACGGCAAAGGTAGCAGGTTCAAATCCGGCCTCAGCTGAATTGCAAAACAAAAAAATAGCCAGACGTTGTAGTGGGCGCCTGTAGTCCCAGCTACTCGGGAGGCTGACGCAAGAGAATGGCCTAAGCCCAGGAGTTGGAGGTTGCTGTGAGTTGTGAAACACCACAGCACTCTACAGAGGGTGATAAAGTGAGACTCTACGAAAAAACAAAAAACAAAAAACTTGAAAACAATTATTTGTGTGTTACTTTAAGAGGAACAAAATTGATATGAAAATGGGTCATATACATACCCTAAAAAAAAAAATCAGAATTTTAACTACCTAAAAGATTAAAACTTGTTATTCTCTAGTATATATGTCTCCAAAATAGACTGCTTTGCTCATTTTCAGATTTCATTAGAGACTTGAAAAAAAATCAGAATAATGAGTTAAAAGTCTAAATAAGACTAAAAACCATTCTCTTTCATTTCTGTCCAGGTAATCTTAAATAGGTTTCTATCTTACTATATATGTAAGAATTGAAATATACATTATTTAATTATAGGGGACAAAGTATCATTTAATTTCTTCTATTCAGCCCAGTTAATTTTTTTTTTTTGAGACAAAGTCTCATTATGTCACCCTCTGTAGAGTGCTGTGCATGACAGCTCACTGCAATCTCAAATTTAAGCGATTCTCTTGCCTTAGCCTCCCAAGTAGCTGGGATTACAGACACTCGCCATAATGCCCGACTATTTTTTTGTTGTTGAAGTTGTCACTGTTGTTTTAGCTGGCCCAGGCCAGGTTTGAACCCGCCAGCCTTGGTGTAAGTGGCCAATGCCCTACCTACTGAGCTACGGGAGCTGTCAGCTTAGTTAAATTCTAATACATGAAGAATTATAATGCCGGTACTAGGATTTACTTATCTAAAGGCAACATAGACACAGCAGACAAAAAAATGCAAATGAAAAGGGTAAGAGGTGAAAGGAGAGAGACACACACAACATACTCTTAAGAAAAACAGGCAGGCTGGCTCGGTGCCTGTGGTTCAAAAGGCTAAGGCGCCAGCCACGTACACCTGAGCTGGCGGGTTTGAGTCCAGCCTGGTCCTGCCAGACAACAATGATGGCTGCAACCAAAAAAATGGCCGGGCATTGTGATGGGCGCCTGTAGTCCCAGCTACTTGGGAGGCGGAGGCAGGAGACTTCGCTTGAGCCCAGGAATTGGAGGTTGCTATAAACTGTGATGCCATAGCACTCTATCCAGGGTGACAGCATGAGGCTCTGTCTCAAAAAAAGAAAAAAAGGAAAAAGAGGCAGGCAGAGATGAAAAATGACAACATTGGGTAAGTAAAATTCAGAAGGACTGAATGAGAGAGAGAAGTGTACATACACAGGTAAGAAGAAAGTTGAATAGGCAGAGCGGTACTGATGGGCCTGCAGTGACAAGGAAATGGGACTAGATCAAAAAGAGATAGCCGGGTTCAGCATCTGTGGCTCAAGCAGCTAAGGTGCCAGCCACATACACCTGAGCTGGCAGGTTCCAATCCAGCCAGCCTGGGCCCACCAAACAACAATGACAACTGCAACCAAAAAAATATAGCTGAGCATTGTGGCAGACACCTGTGGTCCCAGCTACTTGGGAGGTGGAGGTAGAGAACTGCTTGAGCCCAGGAGTTGGAGGTTGCTGTGAGCTATGATGGCACAGCACTTTACCAAGGGCGACAGCTTGAGGCTCTGTCTCAAAAAAAAAAAAAAAAAAAAAAGAGATAGCCAGTTAGAACAACAACAACAAAAAACTCTCCCCCTAAATTTTTTTTTTTTTTGGAGACAGAGCCTCAAGCTATCACCCTGGATAGAGTGCTGTGACATCATAGCTCACAGCAACCTCAAATTCCTGGGCTCAAGCGAGTCTCTTGCCTCTGCCTCCCAAGTAGCTGGGACTGCAGGCGCTCGCCACAACGCCCAGCCATTTTTTGGTTGCAGCTACCATTGTTGTTTGGCGGGCCCAGCTAGATTTGAACCCACCAGCTCAGGTGTACGTGGCTGGCGCCTTAGCCTGCTGAGCCACAGGCACCAAGCCTCTCCCCCTAGATTTTTCAAATTACATTCCTTTGTTGCTATTCCTCTAAGACTTAACATTAAAAAGAGGACAACTTTTAGTTTTATAAAACGGTTAGCAATGTGTATTTCTCTTGCAGACTTACAAAAAAATCAAATTTATTGCCATCATTAAAGGTCACACATACCAACATACTACAAAGAAAACCCTAATTTTATATACTGTTATTTTTCAAAGTAAAGAATGACAGGCTGGGTACAATGGCTCACACCTATAATCCTAGCACTCCAGAGGGCCAAGGTGAGTAGACTGCTTGAGCTCATGAGTTCAAGACCAGCCTGAGCAAAAGCAAGACCCTGTCTCTACTAAAAATAGAAAAACTGAGTCATGAAGATCACTTGAGCCCAAACTGGAGGTTGCTGTGAGCTACGATGCCATGGCACTTTCCCCAAGGCAACAGCTTTCGATCTGTCTCCAAAAAAAAAAAAAAAAAAAAAACCTACACAAAATAAAGATTGACAGTATACCAGGTAGATCAAATTCAACCTAAAGCAAGGCCCTATAGACATTTATGATTACATATCACAGTACATAACAATACAAGTTATATAACACTCCTATTAAAAACACACTCCTAGTTGAAAATAACTTACCATTTATGTTAAAAATCCACGAATCTTAGTCCTGCTTCCATTTGTTGCCCCCCTTGCTTCATTCGGTATGTCATGCTCCTATGCAGATTTTAAGTCAGTTGCCATCAATCTGAAGAATTCCTTTCTCTGCTGCCACCTACCAGTTAATTCTCTGCTGCAGCAGAAGGGTATATAGAAAAAGTCCTTGCTTACCATTGAGATTAAATAGAAAGATTCCTTTGTTTAATATTTCAATATTTTCGCGTGTATAGTAACCTTTTCATGTCTCCCCTGGACCTTCCCTCCAAAAATCAGAAACAAAAATCCTAATCACAGAAAAATCAAACAATTTATGATCAATGTTCATGCTAAGCTGAGAAAATTACAAAAGAAAAAGAAAAAAGAAAGTGGAAAGATTTAGACACTCAGCAGTTGCCATCTCAAGGAGCCATTTTCTTTTGTTAGAGGTTTCCTTCTTCACCTACCCCTATAATCTATAAATAAATGTGTAACTTACAATCTCTAACTAGGTAGTCTACAACTACAAATTTTAAGTTTGGAGACTACCCAAAGAACTATAGAAGATGCAGTAATATAAAGGAGTTTTTAAAGTAATTCTAGAAACTAAGGGTGTTAGGTGCTTTACCTGCTTGAGTTTTCAATGTTCTGGAATGCTTATTGCCCAATGGCTCTGAATACATTAAAACACGAACACATACGCCACCTACATTTAAAATAGGGTAGCATTTGTATGCCCATATAAGCACTGGGTATATTTTTGCAAAAGAGTAATAAATCCATCAAGTCCTTTAAAAAGGACTGACAATGAACACACATTTCCTCAAAATGTATACATACATAGAAGAATTGGGGGTGGGAGAAGACAGCGTGTAACAGCAGTTATGGAACTGGGAATTAACACAGCATATATGTTTTATTTGTTGAAATACTCAGATTCATTTCTAGTCCCATTCTGTTTGTCACTGGGGTCTATGTTTCAAATTTATTCTATGTTGGCTATTAAGGGACAGTATCCAGTAATGAACTACTAATAACAGTAATGGCTTGTCCTTGTTCCACCCTCCCACTACCTCTACCCCAAGATAAAAAACATGTACAGTTTTGCCAACTTAAAAAAAAATCAGGAAATAAACAAACACTGACAGAAGCACCAAAGGCTAGTCAACAGTGGCACTGCAGTGACAAGTTTCTACTTTCTCATTCCTTCCCCCAATCTCAAGCCCCACCCTTTGACCTCTGTATATGGGATGAGCCTGAGCAGGAGAGTTGGTGATGTCAGGACTGCGCCGTTCCCACGGATGCTCCTAGAGGCCTGCTGTGCTTCTGGGAACTGAGGCACAGGGATGTCTGTCTGACTGAAACCTAAAACAACAACAGTTCACCCCACCCCTCATGTTCCCAATCCCACAATAGCAGCTGGGTATATATGCTATATATGGCTCCCCTAGTAAGTTTGAATATGGTAAAATCTAAAAGCAAGATTATTCTTAACAACTCAGTGGGTACTCACTGGGGACAGCAGAATGGAGGTTTATTAAACTCTCCATGCCTTCACAGTCTACATTCTAATGTTGACCCTTCTTATTAGCAAGAGAACCAGACTCTCTAGAACAAGACTATTCTACTTTCTCATTCCTTCCCTCAATCACAGTATACATCATAAATTCTTGCACACATGCAGTTAGGATTCCTTCATTAATAAATTCAAATTCAACAAATATTTTTCTCTTAAGATTTGTATGGCAGTGACCACCCCTATTGCATAAGAATCATCTGAAACACAGGATAGATTAATGATTTATTACATGTCCTCTTTCAGCTGCAAAAACAGCTTTACGAGCCAAGACTTGCAACTTACTAACTAGTGACTTACTAAACCAACAGTCTTTGGGTAGGACATCTAAAGCTACATGAGAAAATTAGGCAGAAGCACATGAGTTCCTTGAAAAGGTCCTGGCTATTTTCACTAACATTCTATCCGTTAGAAGAAAGAGGTCTGTCTCCCAAAATAATAAAAACTCACATAAGAGCTAAAATTTTAGGAATAAGAAAAAGGAGAAAAGAATAGGTGGACTAAGAAACAGAGAAGGGAAAGTTTATTAACTTCAGAAAGGCTGTTAAAATGGGACAAACTGTATTTCTATTCTTGCCACTAACTTCATTTTATGACCCTTGGTTAATCTGTTTAACCTTCTATTGCTTCAGAAATACCCTTCTTTCTGTTCAAAACTGCACTTTTTCCTTGTTTAAACCACAATTTTACGATAATCTCAAACTGCTCACATTAGAACTAGTATTTGAGAAATGCTAAAATGGTTCATTCTGAAATCACGCTGCACCTAAAATAACTAAAATGCTCTGTTATCTATGATTTATTCCCTTTCACTTTTATAATGTCACAGAAAGAGAAGCACTAATTTCAACTGAGCGCTAAAGTGAGTTTTCATCATATGTATAACCTAGAACCTAATTTTACCTTTTCAAAACTCTAGTTTTCCATACCTGTCAACTCCTAATTGATGTCTTTATACTGTGAGCTCACTGTGTATTCGGAACACCAACCCCTGAAAAAGCTTAAGCCAGAGTAGCACAATGGAAGAAACAAACAAACCCAAAACAAAAACAAAGCCAAAAGTCACACTCTGAATACTTAATTATAGACAAATATGCAAGAAATGGAGTTATCTAAATGGCTAAACAAAATCCCCAAGAAACTCCTGAGTTCATCCCAACCAATTCAAGCTTTAGCCCCCAAAGCTTTTTAAAAATCAAATTAAATGCTAGTTATGTTTATGCATTATTTTCTTAAAAAGAAAAGTTATGACAAACCCATAGCTGTGCTTAAAGTACAAAAGGAAGGTAATTTTTAATAAACAAAGTTAGTTAGCCTAGTGATGGAAAGAAAGGAGAAAGAGTCAAATTACCTGCAAGCAGGCTGGGGCTGTGCCTGAATCCAAACCGCTGCATTTACCATTCATTATACAGCTGCATTATTGGGGGAAGGGGAGTTTAGAAGGGCACTGACCCCGAAAGTTCTCAATACTTCTCACTCATCATCAGGAAGGGGGAAGAAGGAAAGTTTTTTCTCTGGGTAATTTTTTGTTTGTTTGTATTTGGTTTTTTGGCTCCTGAAAAGGCTGGTAAAGAACAGTAACAGTGCAAGCAATTAGAATATTTCTTTAAAAACAATGTAAAAATTGCAAAACATTAAGGAATTTAAAAGGCCAAACTTTCGTTAATATAGAAAGAATTTTTGCTAGAGTTAGGCAGCCACCCCACAACAGCATGGCAAAAGGGCATTGGTATAAAGGAAATAAAATACCACACAAAAATCCAAAACAAAACTAAAAACGTTTCAAATTAAACCTGGAAGACTAGAAGATTCCAACAGCAGATTTCTGTCCACTACTGAAACATTCCAAAATCCAAGCTTCAAAGGCGCCTAAATCTATTTTAAATGAAACTTTGTTTTTTTTTTAAGAAAAAAAAAAAGAAAGAAAGAAAGCAGTGAACCTGGTTATAAATCCTGCAATATATTACATTTTTAAAAATCCTAGTACAACAAAAACAAATCTTAAATGAAATTAAACAAACAAACAAATAAAAACAGTAGCAGCAGAGGTTACCTGTCTGAGCACCTACATTTTCTTAGGAGGGGATCGTGTCTCACCAGCCAAATAGCCCATAAACCTTCTCAAAAAAAGTGAGCCAGGAGAAAAATGTAACACAAGATTTGATTTCACAATGTCTCTAAGCCCCCCTCCCCCAAACCCACACTGGGGATTCACTGAATGAAGAGAATTTGTTTTTCCACTGCTTTCTTCATGAGAAAAAGAAGAGATGATTTTGAAAGTCAATGCCTTCGGTATCTTCTCAAAGTCTGATAATGTGCTTGATGAAAGCAAGTCTCTTGTTGGATTTTTCTAATGTTCCAGGGTAGTTTTCTTATTGATAACATATACAGAAAGATTTCAAAGTTCATTGGAGAAATGTCAGCAGAAATGAGCAATCAATTAAACGCACCAAAAAAAGAAAAAAAAACTATTAAAAATTTTAAATAGTTGATACTTATATATGTTTAGATATATATGTGTATATATATATATATATATATAGTCCCGTTTTTATCATGGGTGACAAGAAAACAATATCAGAAATAATTATTTTTAAAATACAATTTAGAATTACAATTTTAACAATATACAAAATTTTACAATTCAGATTTTGCCGTGATAATGATTATACATGTTTGATAAATACATTTTTATCTCTCATAATAGCAATGAAGATTATACAAAAGTTATAAAACAATTATGAAAATAAATTTAACTTTCATTTAAATATCTGCTGTTTCCTTTGGGTTCTTCCAGAATGGTATGTTCTTATTCTTTATCTTAACTGTTTTGGAAGTCAAGGTGATATCCCTGTTTTTAAAATCTAAGATGACCATTCCTGCCCTGTTCATTCTAACATGTGAGTGTGTACAATCCAAAAATAGGTTAGTAAAGCCATGTTTAAATATAGTGTGAATGCATAAAAGATGAATATTGAGTAAAACTATAGGTGAACTAATTTCAGATATTTCTTAAAATGTAGTTGGTTGATTTTAAGTTTTTAAAGACTACATTTTTCCTAGTCCCTTACTCCACAAACACAAGCTTGAGCTTTTTCATCATATAAAGAGGTTGTTCTATTTGTGTTTTAAAATACGTTAATTTACATACACATGACATGTAACTGTTCAAAGTATGTATGTATCATAATATGTGGCAACCAGATGGTCTGTCTCTACACGAACATATAAGTGATGATTTAATTAAGCAGTTCTTTCTTGCTCATTTATTTCTCTAATCCAAATAGTATGCATCCTCCAAAGTAGTCATTCAGCTAAAGAAGTACCAAGTATTTCTTTCTGTTAAAGATTCAGAGGTACTAATATATGTAATGTGAGTCCCCCATTCCCCTTTGCAAGTCAAATTCTTTTAGATGTGATTAGAATATCCTAAGAAAAATTAGAAACTCCTCTTATATGTCTTTTCTTCTGAGGTGAAATGAGACACTGCACAGATGAGAGGTACTATTCTATTCGTCAACAATCAACCTTTCACTCAATTTTAATATTATTTAATTCTATGGAAAAAAACATTTTATTACATTCCTTTTTAAAACGGGGAAAACTGTACAGGTAAGCATGATCAAACCTCTGTTAGAGCTGGTTAATACTGATCTTTTATTATTGCCTCGAAGTCTCTCTAGTAGTGTCCAAGAAATTATGTTTAAGGTCCATGTGAACGAAAATAGCACTGGAGAGGCAAGAAAGAGCTGGGGTAAAAGCTTCAGAGGATTTGTAGGGAGATGAAACTTGCTGTTTAAAAAATTATGTTGAGCTCTGCAGCATCTCCATTTCTTAACATACCATCCAAACCCATCACTGGGATAGTTTTACCCATGTTTTAAAGGCTCATATTATATGCAGTTGGGGGCTATTATAAATTTAGAAAGTAAAGGAATATAAAGAATGGACAGTATTGAAGGCTTAGAGTAGGGCTACCAGAGACTCAATACTGCTAAGTTAAGTCCCCAAACAAAAATATCCAGCCCACCCCACCCCAAATCCTACGTGTAAAAAGAGACAAGGCATAGTCAAAGCATTAAAGAAAAGAATGTAGCCTTGAGTAAACCATACACTTAACAGTACAGAAACAAAAAAACCAAGTAACATACATATGCACATAAAGGCCTAAGAAGAACTTATTCACCTTATGTCTTTAGGTGAATACCTCTACCCCAGTGAAGTCTAATTATGAAAACAACTCATCTGCTCTTTAAAGTCAAAAACTGTTGCCCATCATGCTCCATTTTCTAAAATCTATTCTTTTCGATTAGTTGATGTAAACAAAAAGGAAAACACATACACATGCATGCGTGCACACACATACATATATATACTCCCTCATAAAATGTGAAAAATGCAAATATATAATGCTGACATTAGAAATCATTCCAGCTTTATACTTAAGAACTTACAGGCCCTGGATCTGACCTTGAAAAAAATATTTTTCCTTGTTCTTATTCTTTAAATGCCCAACCACCAAAAAAAAAAAAAAAAAGGATAAAATAAAAGGCTTTAAATGTACGTTTCAAGTCAGTGTCATGTTAACAAAAAAGGTAGCATTTTCTTCACTTTGGCCATTGTTAAAGATGCAGGCATAGAGCAGGGAATGTTAGACTAGCATGTATTAAAAAGAAAAAAGGAACATTAACAGCATATCTTTCAAAAAAAGACTAAAACACTAACAAATACAAGTCAATGCACATATTTTAAACTAGTAAAATTTTATCTACATTGAGTAAATATTATTTTGTATACCAGACATTGCAATACTGTTCATTTCCCTTTCATCATGCAAGCATGCCAATTTTGTCATTAAAAAGCCTTTATTTATTGAATTATGTTCATTTGCCCTCCTACCCAAATTAAAGAAAAGATGACAAAACACAAAAAATAAGAAACCCCAATAAAAGAGCCCCTTGAGATTTCATAAACAGCTATAAACTAAAGCTGCTAATTAATAGGGAAATGTCAGAATTTTTAGTTTTGTAAATAAAAACCTGTGGAATTTAGGCAGATGTTTTCCTCATCCACTGCTAATCTTGCAACACACTGTTAAGTTATGCTACTTGAATATTTATGCCAAAACAATTTTTGTATACAAAAACAAAAGTGAAAGACCATGACAAAAATTTTGCTTCTCATGGCCTGACAGCATACCAACTTTTTAGTAATTTAAAAGGGTAACTATGAGAGCCTAACATGTTCTATTATCCCACCACTTCTGCCTATCTGTAGGATTTATAAACAAAAAGTCAGTAACATCTTTACTAGCAAAGATCTCTTCTGTCTTCTCCTTCTCTCCAACTAATCCTACTAAATTTCTCTCATCTTTCTGAGCATCCTCCATGAACAGCATTGCAAGTTGGTTGTTTAAAAAAATAAAAGAAAGGAAGAAAATAAAAATAAGGAAAGAAAGTTAAGTTTTACACGGGTTTTGTTGGTTAATTATTGGTGGACTCACTCCACCAGGAGTTTGATTTCATTGGCTAGTAGCTGGTTCATGTTGAATAGGCCCCCCGGAAGCTTGGTGAGCATCTCTCGCTCCGTGCTTTCAGGGTCACTGTCGACAGAGCTGGAACTTGCGCTCATGTTGTCGACAGCAGTGCTGGCTGGGGGACCCAGCTCTGGCTCACTAGTCTCACTGGCCGTGGACACCACGGAGAGCAGGGACATACGCCGGGTGAGCCGGCCAGAGGGCAGAAGGGAGGCGGCATAGTCCGCAATGATACCAGCTACATCTAGATTACAAGCCTTATCAAAGGCGATGAAACCTACATTTGCATTGGCCTCGCAGACACAGAAGGAGCCGTCATCTTTCATCAACAGGTCAATGCCACACACATCCATTCCCAGGATATTAGACACCTGGATAGCTAGCTGTTTCCCTTGTTCACTCAATGAGCACATCATCCCCACACCACCTGGCAAAAGAGAAAAAGAAAGTAAGTTACCAAAATGATAAACTTCTCTAACACTAATCCTTTCCTCTAAATCAATACTGAAAACAAAGGTATTATAGTGTGTAAAATTGGTACTTTGAAGTCTAGATTTCCTTCATTAGAGACCCTCTCCCAGGAATTGCTGGGACTCAGTCTTCCAGGAATTGCTGACTTAGTACTTTTTCAATACATTATTTTTTTCCAAGGAAGACATTATCTTACTGGAGCATATCTTACTTGCAAGAATATAGGCCAAGTGTAAGGAATTCTAGCATAAATTTAATTAGACCACTTTATGTATGACAAAAAGTGTTACTGTCTTTTGATAATAGAGATGCTTAATTGCATAAAAAAAATGCAATAATAAAGATGAATAATAGGCACAGAGGATGGGATGGAATCTGGGAACATGATGACCAGAACATAGCTGTCTTCCTCTATATCCCCTACTTTAATCCATTTGCCATTCCTGAGCCAAAGGCTTGTGGGTCTTAAGGTAACTTGTTAGATAAAAGTGAAGTCTTGGGTTGTGCTGTCATCTGAGAGAAAGGAAACAGAACTAGATCTTCTCACTTTAAGACAATCTTCAAGAAGTTCTAAACTAAGGACTGAAAAGCAAAGAACTTTAAAAGGAGGCTTGGCACCTGTAGCTCAGCAGCTAGGGCACCAGCCACGTACACCAGAGTTGGTGGGTTCAAACCCAGACCGGACCTGCCAAAC
Source organism: Arctocebus calabarensis (assembly GCA_963573935.1). NCBI lineage: Eukaryota > Metazoa > Chordata > Mammalia > Primates > Lorisidae > Arctocebus > Arctocebus calabarensis. Next base: position 3,101 of record CAUYON010143660.1, on the reverse strand, counting down.
AACGACAACTACAACCAAAAAGAAAAATAGCTGGACGATGTGGTGGGCACCTGTAGTCCCAGCTACTTGGGAAGAGGCAAGAGTATAATAGCTTAAGCCAAGAGTAGGAGGTTGCTGTGAGCTGTGATGCTACAGCACTCTACTGGGAAACAGTGAAACTCTGCCTGGGGAAAAAAAAAAAACTTTAAAAAAGAGTTTGGCTCAAAGAGCTAAGTGGTTGGGCAGTGCCTGTGGCTCAAAGGAACAGGGCGCAGGGCCCATGTGCCAGAGGTGGCAAGTTCAAACCTAGCCCTGGCCAAAAACTTAAAAAAAAAAAAAAGAAAAGAAAAGAAAAAGAGCTAAGTGGTGCATCCCCCAAAGAGGCCAAAAAGTAGCTGGACAGGTGAGGTGAGTCCTCCCTATCACTGAGGCTAGTAAACCAGAGTCCAGGAAATAGAAAGGCTTCTTTTTTTTTTTTTGAGACAGAGCCTCAAGCTGTCACCCTGGATAGAGTGCTGTGGTATCACAGCTCACAGCAACCTCCAACTCCTGGGCTCAGGCAATTCTCTTGCTTCAGCCTCCCCAATAGCTGGGACTACAGGCACCAGCTACAACGCCCGGCTATTTTTTTGTTGCAGTTTGGCCAGGACTGGGTTTGAACCCTGCCCCCTACCCACTGAACCACAGGCACTGCCCCTCGAATAAAATTTTTTGAACCCTATGGGGAAAAAAAAGCCCCAAAATTTAAAAATAAATTACCTGCAAAGAAAAAAGTCAGAGTAGACTTGTACATCCAACTACAATAATAAAACCTTCAAGGCAGTAAGGAGAATTATATCTCATCCAAGGTACTATACTTACAGGGAGAAAGATAAATATAATGAAATATATGTGTGTTGGTTTTTATCCACAATTCCTGGCTTTTAATTCCTATAGTCCTTGTTATATAGTTTTTTTGTTATAATGCCTGGGGCACTTCAGGCCTCTGAAAACATAATCTCTCTCTAACTTTTCTCTCCCCTCCTTTCACCAACCCCAGGCAGGACTATAATCTTTACCTGCCCTTCCGATTATGGTTGGTGAAACCCTCTCAATTCTGAAGGGGTCCTGACCCATACCCTGGAGGAAGGAATACTGCACAGACAGACCAAGAAGAATCTGCACAGACCGACCTTGATGGGTTTATATCATGCCCTTCATGCACAACCACAGTTCTACACAGCTGTCAATCATGCCAGTGAAGTCTCCATAAAAGGTTCCAAAGGACAGAGTTCAAAGAGCTTCTGCGTTGACTATACAAAAGTTCCTGGAATATGATACACCTGGGGAGCATGTAGCCTCTGTACTCCTTCTCCCACACCTTGCCTATGCATCTGTTATACTTTCTAATCCTTTCGAATAAACTGAAAAATTTGAATTCCATGAGCTGCTTTAGTAAATTAACTTAACCCAAGGAAGGGGTTATAGGAACCCCAAGTTGAAGTTGGTTTAGAAGTTCTAGAAACCTGGATTTATGACTGGTGTTGTGGGGGCTTGGGAGGGCAACAGTGGCAGTTTTGGGGACTGAACCCTCACCCTGGGGGATCTGATGCTATCTGCAGATAGACCGTGTTAGAAATGAATTGAAAGATACTCAATTGGTGTTTCACTGCTTGGTATGTTGGGGAGTTTCTTTATGTGGCCAAAAAAGTCTTCTGTGTTAAGTGAGAGAGTAGAAAGAACACTTTTTATATTCATAGAATACATGAGGGTATCTATCACTCACATACCCGACTGGGGGGTGGGGGAGGAAACAAGAAAAGAAATTAATGACTAAGAACAGAGATCTCAAGAAACAGGAGTAAACAGTAGTGAGTACTTTGCATTATGGGATAAAGAATGCTTGGTAATAAAGTGCTTTATAAGGATTCTTGAAAATCCTAATTCTAATATGACCTAAAACTATTAGATGAATTCAGGAAAACTGTAATATAAACCCCAGAAGTAGGAATTTTTGTTTTGTTCATCACTGTATACAAAATACTGCTATAGGCTCAGCACCTGTGGCTCAACAGGCTAAGGCGTCAGCCACGTACACCTGAGCTGGTGGGTTTGAATCCAGCCCAGGCCCGCCAAATAACAATGATGGCTGCAACCAAAAAATGGCCGGGCGTTGTGGTGGGCACCTATAGTCCCAGCTACTTGGGAGGCGGAGGCAGGAGACTTGCTTGAGCCCAGGAACTGGAGGTTGCTGTGAGCTGTGATGCCATAGCACTCTATCCAGGGTAACAGCTTGAGGCTCTGTCTCAAAAAAAAAAAAACACTGCTATAACAGTACATGACATTTAGGAGGTGCTCAAAACTATCTGTTCACTGAATGAATGAATTAAGAGTAAAGAGTAGGAAAGGAAGTAATAAAACTGCTCTAATCTTCTCAATGGAGAAAAGAAACAAGGGATGATAGGGGAAAGTCAAAGTATGCCAAGATTTTATACTACAGTTCAACCTCTGTAAAGTTGACTACCCAAGGGATCTGTAACAAATTGGTCAACATACAGAGGTAATCTACATAAGGAACAAGGCCTACTATACTGATATATACACGTCTGGTCTATGAAAATCAGGTCAACTAAAGGAGGTGATCAATGTAGGGAGGTAGGGGGGTGGTCAACTATGAAGGTTCTAATGTATTACAATAACATAGTGAAGTAAGAAAGAAAAAGTATCGGGGAAAATTTCTATCTTCTCAAATCATAGAGAAGATATGTCTGATTATGAGCACAGAGAAAGGGATGGTAACCTTTAGAGGAATGCAAAACCATGGCTTATCTTCCAAATTAGTTGGATTTGGGGGCAGGAGTGAAAATATAAATAATGGTACCTTACAAACAAGCAAATACTCAAAAAGAGAAAAGAAGGAACAATTTAAGTTAAATGATAAACATAGACAGCAGAAATAAAATGAAGTGCATTAGAAATAATACTAAAAATAGACTGAAATCGGCTCGGCGCCTGTGGCTCAGCGGGCTAAGGCGCCAACCACGTACACCTTGAGCTGGCGGGTTCGAATCCAGCCCGGCCTGCCAAACAAAAATGACGGCTGCAACCAAAAAATGGCCGGGCGTTGTGGTGGGCGCCTGTAG
>CAUYON010143659.1:0-25777 GCA_963573935.1 Arctocebus calabarensis | reverse complement strand
CTCAAGCTGTCACCCTGGATAGAGTGCAATGGCAGCACAGCTCACAGCAACCTCCAATTCCTGGGCTCAAGCGAGTCTCCTGCCTCCGCCTCCCAAGTAGCTGGGACTACAGGCGCCCGCCACAACGCCCGGTCATTTTTTGGTTGCAGCCGTCATTGTTGTTTGGCAGGCCCGGGCTGGATTCGAACCTGCCAGCTCAGGTGTACGTGGCTGGCGCCTTAGCCCGTTGAGCCACAGGCGCCGAGCCGTATATGTGCACATAGTTTTGATCGTTTAGTTCCAATTTAATAGTGAGTACACGTGGTGTTTGCTTTTCCATTCTTATGACACTTTCCTTAGAAGAATGGTCTCCCCTTTTGTCCAGCTTAATACAAGAAATATTGGTTCAATGGCTGGGTGCTGTTGCTCATTCATGTAATTGTAGTTCTCTGGGAGGCTTAGCCAGGCAGATCCCTTGAGCTCAGGAGTTTGAGACCAGCCTGAGCAAGAGTGAGCCCATCTCTATTAAAAAAGTAGAAAAACTTGCTGGATGTGAGGGTGGACACCTGTAGTCCCATCTACTTCGGAGGCTGAGGCAAGAGGATCTCTTTCTTAAGCCCAAGAGTTTGAGGTTGTTGTGAGCTGTGATAGCATATCACTCTAGCCTGGGCAACAGAGTGAAACTCTGTTTCACAAAAAAAAAAAAAAAAAAAAAAGGCAGCGTCTGTGGCTCATCAAGTCGGTGCCAGCCCCATATACTGAAGGTAGCGGATTCAAACCCAGCCTCGGCCAAACTGCAAAACAGAAAAATAGCCGAGTGTTGTGGGGGCGCCTGTAGTCCCAGCTACTCGGGAGGCTGAGGCGAGAGAATCGCCTAAGTCCAGGTTTTGGAGGTTGCTGTGAGCTGTGTGATGCCACAGCACTCTACCAAGGGCGACAAAGTGAAACTCTGTCTCTACAAAAAAAAAAAACAAAAAAAGGAAAGAAATAATAGTTCACCATTTTCTTTTATGGCTGAGTACTTGGATTGTTTCCACATCTTTGTGATTGTGAATTGTACTGCTGTAAATAAATTTGAGTGCAGGTGTCTTTTTGCCTTTGAGTAAATTGAATTTATTTTATTTTATTTTGAGACTAGTTCTCACTCTGTTACCCAGGCTGGAGTGCAGTGTTGTGATCATTGTTCACTGTAATCTTCAACTCAAGATCTTGGACTCAAGCAATCCTCTGGCCTTAGCTTCCCTAATAGCTAAGACTATAGATGTGTGCCACCACTTCTAGCTAACTTTTCTATCTTATTTTGTAGAGGCAGGGTTTTGCTATGCCTAGGCTGGTCTTGAACTTCTGGTTAATTGATCCTGCCACCTTTGCCTCCCAATGTGCTGATAGAAGCATGAGCCACCACAGCCTCTTATCACCCTTTTGGACTTTTTTTTTTTTTTGTTTGGAGACAGAGTCTCACTGTGTTGCCCTCAGTAGAGTGCTGTAGTGTCACGGCTCACAGCAACCTCCAACTCTTGGGCTTAAGCGATTCTCTTGCCTCATCTTCCCAAGTAGCTGGGACTATAGGTGCCCACCACAATGCCTGGCTATTTTTTTGTTGTTGTTGCAGTTGTCATAGTTGTTTAGTTGGCCCAGGCTGGGTTCAAATCCACCAGCCTCAATGTATGTAATTGGCACCGTAACCACTTTGCTACAGGTGCTGACTTATTTTTTTACTGGACTTATTTTTTTACTGAGGTGAACCTACTATTATCTAAGTTGTCATTGGCCTTTAGACTTTAGAAACAGTTACGTGCATAATTAAGCAGTTGAAATTTGAGTGACTCTAAACTTGCCTTGTCATCATCAAACAAGATTTACTGTCTGGCCCCTCCATTCTGCATTGGTAGAAGCCACTAGGGCCCCAGAGGGCATCTGCCATTGTGGAGGGCAGGACCTTTCGACTTTGTCCAGACTTGTATGTGCAGCCAACCTGTTACTGTGAAAATTACTAACTAAAAGGGAAAAGGTAATATATTAAACAATTTCCTGTTTTTCTAATATAGACTGTTCATGGTAACCAAATATCCCTAATGAATGACAGAAACTTCTATATAGACGAATTTTTAAATTCTGTGTAGAAGGGATGATGCAACTGGGAAAAATCACCATTTTGCAGACCATGATGGATTCAGTGACTCAAACAGGATATTTCTCACATCAGAAATACCCTAGTGTGGAGGAACCCATGCTCAGCAGCCATTTTGCCGGGGAGCTGCATACCAGAGGGACCAGGCCACTCCCACCCAGATTCCATTGATCATTCTCAGTATTACTGACATTGAGACAGATAATCAGTCAGAATTGAAGCAGATAATTTTGTCTCCTGAGGTGATGCAGTAAGAGCCACACAGCACCTATAAAATATTTCTTTGTACTTCTCTGTCTCCCTCAAAAGGCCTTGAAATGACCTAATCTAATCAAGCTTCTAGAAGGAATTTCCAGTCTATAGGAAATAGGGAGTATAGTGAAACAATTTAAGCAATACCACAAAAAAGTTATTCACAATGTGGCATATTCTAGAGTTGACCTGATTTGTTTAACCAGTTAGTAGCAGAAAAGAAAATTAGATAGAAGATACTGTTCTAGATTAAAAGAGAGTTTAACAACCAAATAAAGTTACCTTTTTGGTACTTTTACAAAACAAATGGCCAAATTGCCTTTTGGGAGTGGAGATTCAAACCAAACATAAAAGGACAATTTTGAAATTTGAACATGTATTGGGTCTTGGTTAATTGGTATTTACAAAAGAAATATGAAGGGGGGGAGGACAGATGGAAAAAAACATGGTAGAATGATGATGGGATTGAAGCTTGTTGGTGATGTGTGTGTGTGTGTTGTTATGCTCTGCTTTTATACATGTTTGGGTATTTCCTAAGTTGTAAAAAGAGAGAGAGAAACTGGAAACTGACTAATTGGAGTGCTGTATCAGAGTACCCAGTAAATGATTTCATTTCATGGAGGGATTTGTGCCTCTGCAACAGTAGTCCAGCAGAAAAGGGAGTATTATAGAGTACTTAGAACACACAAGGTACAGTGATGAAAAGAAACAGTTGCTCTTCAAAACAATGAATAAAAGTGAATCAAAGGAGAAAATGAGAAGAGAGAGAAGTTACCTCTATAGGTAGGACCCCAACAGCAGGTAGGAGTCAAGGAAAGAATGGTGCATTCCTAATTTTGGTGACTAGTAGTTGAACAGCAATGTTGCCATCTTTTAGGAGAACATGATTTAAAATTTCAGAGTTGCTAAAAAGTCGAGTAGAATGTAAGGGGAAAATTAGGTTTGGTGGGCAGATTAGAAGGAAACAAATAGAGTTCATAAAGAGTAATTTTAGGTAAAACTGTCTTTTCTGGATTAAATTTTGTAGTTGCTGGGTAGGTTATGAGATTTTACAGGATTGGAAAATAGCCTGTTCTGGCACCCTCCCTCGTCTTTGTACAATTAGGAAGCTAAGTGTCTATAAAATGGCATTTGCCTAAAATCCTTGTGGGACCAGCACACGCAAGGTTTGTGTCCTGTGTGTCTGATACCTCTCTGCTGCCTCAGGCCAGTACAGTCTGCAGAGGGGCTTGTTGGCAGAGTCCATCCCTCCATGAGAGGAGGCTTTGTATAGCCCTCAGGCTAATGGTGAAATGCCCAGAGCGAGGAAGGTAGAAATATCCTGATGTGGCCCTAGCCACCTGGACTGCTTTCCTTTTTATCCAGCTATACCACCTACCCTCCTTGAAATATATATGCACAGACTGACTGCACGCGGGTCAAAGATAATGAGGATAATACAAAGCTTTCCAGTTTGGTAGGCCAGACAGATGAATAAATAGACAGTGGCACCAGGTGTGATGAGTGCTGTGTTGCAGATGGAAAATAGCCTTAAGCCTGACTATTGATTCTGTGCAGCTCTCAGTTGCTCACACACCCCACCTTCAACTTACTGTGACAGGGCCAGCCTCACACAAGACCTCCTCCCTGCTTGGCGCCTGTGGCTCAACAGGCTAAGCCACCAGCCACATACACCTGACTTGGAGGTTCGAATCCAGCCCGGGCCCGCCAAACAACAATGACGGCTGCAACCCAAAAATGGCCGGGCGTTGTGACGGGTGCCTGTAGTCCCAGTTACTGGGAGGCAGAGGCAGGAGACTCGCTTGAGCCCAGGAATTGGAAGTTGCTGTGAGCTGTGATGCAACGGCACTCCATCCAGGGTGACAGCTTGAGGCTCTGTCTCAAAAAAAAAACAAACTTCTTCCCTAACCTGGAAGAATATTGGAGTGGGGCAGGGCAGAGCAGAGAGTCCTTTTTTTTTTTTTTGAGACAGAGCCTCAAGTTGTCACCCTGGATGGAGTGCTGTTGCATCACAGCTCACAGCAACTTCCAATTCCTGGGCTCAAGCGAGAGTCTCTTGCCTCCGTCTCCCAAGTAGCTGGGACTACAGGTGCCCGACACAACACCTGGCTATTTTTTGGTTGTAGCCGTCATTGTTGTTTGGCGGGCCCAGGCTGGATTCAAACCCGCCAGCTCCCATGCTTGAATAAAGCTGGCTTTTATTATTTTGTTTTTTGCGGTTTTTGGTTGAGGCTGGGTTTGAACCCACTACCTCCGTCTTATGGGGCTGGTGCCCTACTCCTTTGAGCCACAGGCGCCGCCCTATACTGTACTAAGTAAATGCTGTTATGTCACATGTCTCTAACTGGGTTCCTAGTCCTGCTACCTCTGTGTCCCTCACCCTGCCCAATCTAGCACAGATCACTGATAGGGAGGAGCATTGAGGGGAGTGTGAGAGGAAAGTCAGGTTTGTGTTGGGGTTCAGCGCATATATATATATTAGAGACAGAGTCTCACCCTGTCGCCTTGGTAGAGTGCTGTGGCATTATAGCTCACAGCAACCTCCAGCTCTTGGGCTAGGGCGATTCTCTTCCCTAAGCCTCCCGAGTTGCTGAGACTACAGGTGCCTGCCACAACGCCTGGCTATTTTTGTTACAGTTGCCACTGCTGTTTGAGCTGGCCAGGACTGGGTTCAAACCCACCACTCTTGGTATAGTAGCCAGCACCCTACTCACTGAGCCATAGGCACTGTCCTCAGCTTGTAATTTTTTATTTTTCACTACAGAGGGAGGATGCTTTGATGTGAGATTTGTGTTATGCTTTTCTTGTTTGTTGGTTTAGTTGGTTTAGTTTGGTCTTAGTGATTTCCACTGGGGAAAAAAATTCAGAATTAGTGTCCTGCTGGAAGGTGGCCTGCCCATTTTCCCAGAAAACAAAGCTTTGGGGATTGTGAGAGGATGGAAAAGGGCAAACTCTGACATGTGTGCTGCAAGGTGAGGGGTCCAAAGGTGAACCTTACTTTGTGCTGCTCCAAGGGACAAGACTGGAGTGGAACATGGAGGCCGTGTCGGATTTTGATGGTTCCCCAACCTTTACCACTTCCTCAAGATAGTGGACTCTGGCTGGCAGTGAGTGGGCCCTCTCCTACGCCTACTACTCAGTTGGATGAATCGCAAACTCAATATGACTTTTTGTGAGTAAATAATCTACTGTGCGAGCCAAGGAAGTATGAAATAACTTCCCCCCAAAGAGTCAAACATTATGGACCATTATAAAAGAGTTGCAGAAGTTTTTTGTTGATATTGTTGCCAAATTTGGTGTGAGCAAAACAACTATAAGAGATTAGGAAAAAATATCAATAATCTGGAATGTTTGTGATCAATTTACTTTACTTTGTAAGTGACTGTATCTTTACAAGAAATAGGAAATTATATGACTCGGTGCCTGTGGCTCAACAGGCTAAGGCGCCAGCCATATATACCTGAGCTACGATGACAGCTACAACCAAAAAATGGCCGGGCGTTGTGGCAGGCGCCTGTAGTCCCAGCTACTTGGGAGGCTAAGGCAGGAGACTCGCTTGAGCCCAGGAATTAGAGGTTGCTGTGAGCTGTGATGCCACAGCACTCTATCCAGGGTGACAGCTTGAGGCTCTGTCTCAAAAAAAAAAAAGAAAAGAAATAGGAAATTATAAAGGAGGTATTGTAGTAACAATTTATGCAAGAAACGAAAAGATAGGAACACACAAGCTGTCAGAATATCTTTAGCTGGTGCCAGAAGGTTGCCAGATAAATGCACATTTGAATCTTAAAATGTTTGTGGTACATAATATTTTTAGTATACACATTACTATAATTGCATGCTAACGTATAGTATTATTATGTATATAGTATTTTTAAAAATGAATTTCCGGCTTGAACTATTAATCAGCCAACTACTAATAGTAGGTTTGTTTATACTGTACCAGTTAATGGAGTTGTTCATCATGTTTTGTTGACTCCTAGAAAACTGGTCTGCCAGCTTTGTTTCCTAAGATTAGAAATGCAACATACTACTATGTTAACAGCTATGTTAACACTGTTACTGAAATAACCAGTATCTTCAGATTCCATTTTTAGTGGAATGTCTTTGTATACTCAACTAACCTTCTTTCAGATTTTTATTTATTATTTTTTTTTAGAGACACAGAACTCTGTCGCCCTCAGTAGAGTGCAGTGGCATCACAGCTCACAGCAACCTCCAGTTCTTGGGCTTAGGCGATTCTCTTGCCTCAGCCTCCTGAGTAGCTGGGACTACAGGCATCCGCCACGGCGCCCAGCTATTTTTTATTGCAGTTTGGCCGGGGCTGGTGGGTTCAAACCCGCCACCCTCAGTATATGGGGCTGGTTCCCTACTCACTGAGCCACAGGCGCCACCCCTTCTTTCAGATTTTTATTTATTTATTTTTTTGGTTGATGCCCATGATTGTCTGTTAAATATTGATACTATTCATCATCACCCTGGTAGTTGCCTGATTTATTTTACTTTGCTCATGAGATATCTTTCAGATTTTTAAACATGAGGTTTTATTTTGCCTTCTGAATATTCTGTGGGCATAATTGGAATTGTGAATTGCTCTATTTCATTGGGAATTCAAAGACAGCCAGAATTGGTCTGAGCTAGAGTCCAGATGAAGGGAGTGTGGGGAACAGGATTGGGAAGACTTGATAGGAAGCTGGAAAACTTTAGGTCTTGCTGTTAGATTGAAATGTTTTGGATTCAATGCATTAGGCACTATGGTTCAAACAAAAACAAAGGGAAGTCCTTCTGAAGCAGGTGACCTTTTAACTCTGTATGATTTCAGATTTCTGCTTAATTGTTGTCTTCTATTCAAGTTGATAGTTGAAAATTTATTGTGCTAATCCAGCAGCAACACACAACCTAAAAATCCCTGGCTCTCTTGTTTCACAGGTGTTGGGGCGATGTTTCTTGACAGTGGTGCAGGTCCATTTCCAGTTCTTGACTCATGCATTACAGAAGGTCCAGCCAGTGGCTCACTCTTGCTTTACCGAGGTGGTTGTGCCAGAAAAAAAGAACAGCAGCAGTGGCAGCGGTTTATCTGGCACAGGACACATGCCTGAACTGGAAGAAGCTGTACGATCCTGGCGGGGAGCCGCTGAGGTAACACTGGTCTTGGGGAAATTGGTGCCTAGTGTTCAAATAGGAGAGGCCCTTGGGTAACAGGACCTGTTGGTTCTCCTTTGCCTGTTGGTTCTCAAAAGAGCCATTTCATTTAGAAGTGTAAGCTTTAAACTGTTACCATTAGCTTTTTCATCCAACAGTTAATGTCTCTGTGAATGCCCACTTTGTTCTAGGCATGTGCCAGGCACTAGGATGATAACCTCCACTCATAGTCTAGGGGAGGCAAGTGGGCTTGCACAAACAGGGTTAAGGGCACTGTAATGAAGAAGAGCAGGACCCTTGGGAAGGGCTCGTCTCTTAATGCAGGAAAGCTGCTAGGAAGAAGGACCAGGGAGAAAAGGCTGGCACCCAAGTCAGGAAAGACAGGGTGGAGCTGTCTGCGGAGAGTAAGTGGGCAGCCAGGCAGGCGAGCAGCAGTGTTTGGCAGGCTCCAGAGCCACAGCCACAAACAGGGAAGTTCTGAACACTTTTTTTTGTTATATTTATATGTCTTCTTTTTTTTTGAGACAGAGTCTCACTTTGTTGCCCTTGGTAGAGTGCTGTGACGTCTCAGCTCACAGCAACCTCCAGCTCTTGGGCTTAGGTGATTTTCTTGCCTCAGCCTCCCGAGTAGCTGGGACTACAGGTTCCTGTCACAATGCCCAGCTATTTCTTTGTTGCAGTTTGGCCCAGGGCCGGGTTTGAACCTGCCACCCTCGGTATATGGGGCCAGCGCCACAGGCACCACCCTGAATGCTTTTTGATAGCCAAATCATTCTCTTTAGAAGTACTTGACATCTTTGTAGCTTTTTTAATTCTTAAGGTTCTTATCTGCTCAAACTCTACCTAGATCCTCATTTGTTGGTTGCTTTGCATATGATTTGAGCAATTACCCGGAATTACTTTATTTGACTTCATGAAGTCTTTCATATTTTGGCAGATTGGCTATTTCCCAGCACAGCAGATGCTTATAAAATCTAGCTGTCATCAGAGCCGAATCCAGAGATTGGAGGTAGAGATAGCATTGGTCTGGGATGGTATGGATTGGTGATGATGAGTGGGGAGCAGCCATGGGAGAGAATCATGTGAAGATTCTCCTTCATGGTGACAGCCTTGTGAGGGGACCTGCCACAGTGGTGAGCCAAAGACACTCCTAACCTCTACAGTGGGAGATTCTAGCCTGGCATGGGATTGCTTTTCCTGTTGCTCTAATGTGGCACTCTCTGTGCCTTTGCCACAATCAGAAGAATTTAAACTTGAATGTGAGCCAGTCAAAAACAGCTCTAAAGAAAAGCCTTTCTTAAAGGGACTTCACCTATAATCAATGGTGACAGATTTTTTTTTTTTTTTTTTTTGCAGTTTTTGGCCAGGACTGGGTTTGAACCCACTACCTCCAATATATGGGGCTAGTGCCCTACTCCTTTGAGCCACCGGCGCCTCCCTAATGACAGATTTCTTATACACATTTTAATACTCCTTTGTTTCCAGTAAGAAGAAGAAAAAGTAAACCTTCAAAGTTGAGATTTTAACTAGAACTTACTGCTCCATTTTATAGGTGTATAGTTTATGAATAATATATTGATTCATATGTAATGTCTACTTTCAGCTTTGTGCTGTTCTGCTGAATTATTGTCTTTTCTTCTGATTTTCCATTTAGTCTCTTTTTCATGCTAAAAACTTTCAGGTTAAAGGCCCAGAAATGCTAATTGGAGATTGTTATGGGGTGGGACCTATTTGATTTATTGAAGATGGCTTGGCCATCTGTATCTTGTCGTCTGGTTTTACAGCTCTCCAGCTGCTGCATCTAGCCTTCTGACTGTTGAGCTCATACTTAGAAACTCTAATACCTGGCTCAGTCTTTTCCACTTTACCTGCTATATTCATCCAGGCCAAGAAGCCACCCTTCAGGAGGCTTCCTGGTTCCCTCTTGACCTCCTCACTTTCACCTTTTTCTCTGCCCTGTTTAGTCCGTCCAGGTCTTTCTGTCATCCTTCTATTCCATTTGCTTCCAGCCACTGACCCCACCCCACACTGCACTGAGAAAATAGAACCCACCTGACATCAGTCTTTTTCCTCACATCACCAAACACCACTACCCACTCCCTGCCCCACTTCACACCCATCTTTTCTTCCTTCTTGTGACAGCAGAGGAGGTACCTTCTCCTCCTGTCCAGGCTTGCCCTGTTCCCATGTCACCCCCATCCTCAAAGGCCCAGCTTCTGCAGTGGCACCCTGTGTTTTCTTTGCCTCATCCTCAGCTTCTTCCCACCAGTACACAAAGATGCTACCAAGAGGAAAATCCACCTGCCCTGCCCTGTGTCTCTGCTCTTTTCACAGTTCTTAGAGTAGCTTCTTCTAACCTTTCATTTCATTCTAAAAAATAATTATTATGAAGCATTTCAGGCATATAGAAAATAGAATCTTAACTTTTTGCCACATTTATTTCATGTTCTTTATATATATTTTTTGTTGTTTTTATGCTATTCAATTTTTAATTCTTATTTTTTTTTTTATGGTTGGGGATTCATTGAGGGTACAGAGAACCAGTTTACACTAATTACATTTGTTAGGTAAAGCCCCTCTCATAATTGTGTCCTGTCCCCAAGAGGTGTGTCACACCCCATGACCCCCACCCCCTCCTTACTCTCTCCCTGCACCCTCCTTCCCCCACCCTCCCACCGTGTGCTAGGTCATCATTTGTCCTTATATCTGAATTGAGTACACAGAATTCTTGCTTCTCCATTCTTGTGATGCGTTACTAAGAATAATGTGTCCTAGGGCGGCGCCTGTGGCTCAACAAGTAGGGCACCGGCCCCATATACCGAAAGAGTTCAAACTCAGCCCCCGCTGAACTGCAATGAAAAAATAGCAGGGCGTTGTGGCGGGCGCCTGTAGTCCCAGCTACTCAGGAGGCTAAGGGAAGAGAATTGCCTAAGCCAAGGAGTTGGAGATTGCTGTGAGCTGTGTGATGCCACGGCACTCTACTGAGGGTGATAAAGTGAGACTCTGCCTCTTAAAAAAACAAAGAATAATGTGTTCTACTTCTATCCAGTTTAATATAAAAGATGTTAAGACTCTATCTTTCGTAATGGCTGAATAGTAGTATTTCGTGGTATACATATACCACAGCTTGTTAATACATTCTGGGTTGGTGGACATTTAGGCTATTTCCACATTTTGGTGATTATAAATTGAGCTGTGATAAACAGTCTAGTGCACACGTCCTTATTATAAAAGGATTTTTTTCTTCAGGGTAGATGCCCATTAATGGGCTTTTAGGATCTAATGGAAGGTCTAGTTTGAGTTCTTTCAGGGTTCCCCATACTTCCTTCCAAAAAGGTTGTATTAGTTTGCAGTCCCACCAGCAGTGTAAAAGTGTTTCCTTCTCTCTACATCAACACCAGCTGTTCTTCGTACAATTTTTTTTGCAGTTTTTATTTTGCCCAGAGATGGGTTTGAACCCATCACCTCCGGCATATGGGGCCAGCACCCTACTCCTTTGAACCACAGGCGCCACCCCTTCTCCACTATCTTATTGACATCCCCTCTTCTCTAGAGATAACCTTTTTTTTTCTTTTTTTTTTTTCAAGCTGTCACCCTGGATAGAGTACTGTGGCATCACAGCTCACAGCAACCTCCAATTCCTGGGCTCAAGCGAATCTCCTGCCTCCGCCTCCCAAGTAGCTGGGACAACAGGCGCCCGACACGACGCCTGGCTATTTTTGTTTGGGTTGCAGCCGTCATTGTTGTTTGGTGGACCCGGGCTGGATTTGAACCCGCCAGCTCAGGTGTACGTGGCTGGCGCCTTAGCCCATTGAGCCACAGGCGCCAAGCGGAGATAACCTTTTCAAATGTGAAGTCTGTGACTCCTGGGCATAAATAGTTTTACTACATATGTGTGTATCCATACATGATACAAGGTATCATTTTGCACAAATTGAAACTTTATATAAATAGCATCATTCAGCTCACTGAAATCTGGCTTCTGCTCCTGCAGGGGAACACAACTCCTTATTTTTTTTTTTTTTTTTGAGACAGAGCCTCAAGCTGTCACCCTGGATAGAGTGCCGTAGCATCACAGCTGACAGCAAGCTCCAATTCCTGGGCTCAAGCGAGTCTCCTGCCTCCGCCTCCCAAGTAGCTGGGACTAAAGGCCCCCGCCACAATGCCCGGCCATTTTTTGGTTGCAGCTGTCATTGTTGTTTGGCGGGCCCAGGCTGGATTTGAACCTGCCAGCTCAGGTGTACGTGGCTGGCGCCTTAGCCTGTTGAGCCACAGGCACTGAGCCTTTTTTTTTAAAATTGAGACAGAGTCTCACTTTGTTGCCCTCTGTAGAGTGCCATGGTATTGTGGTATCATAGCTCGGAGCAACCTCCAACCCTTAGGCTCAAGTGATTCTCTTGCCTCAGCGTCCCTAGTAGCTGGGACTATAGGTGCATACCACAACGCCTGGCTATTTTTTTGTTTGTTTGTTTAGCAGGCCTGGGACAGTCTTGAACTCACCATCCCCAGTGTATGTGGCTGGCACCCTAACCACTGAGCTCCGGGCACCCCCAGGGAACACAACTTCTCTTATCAAGGTCCTTGGTGCCTGCCTTCTGTGTTTTCAAACTCAAGGAATCCTTTTAGCTCCATTCACCAGCCCAGAGTAACAGGGAGAGAATTTTCCCACTTGGAAATACTCTCCTTGTGGCATCCAAGAATTGGGCTTTCTCTCCTCTTGAGCTATCCTTTCTTCCTTTACTAGCTATTCTTCCTCAACTTTTGAATGTGAGTTTCTCCAGACATGAATTCTAAGTGCCCTTCTCCCTAGGGAATTTCCATCCAGTCTTGGACTTAAAAAAACACCTGTGTTGGGGCAGCGCCTATGGCTCAAAGGAGTAGGGCGCCGGCCCCATATGCTGGAGGTGGCGGGTTCAAATGCAGCCCCGGCCAAAAACTGCAAAAAAACCCCACCTGTGTCCACATAAATATCATGCATATTTTTTGGTTGCAGCCATCATTGTTGTTTGGCGGGCCCGGGCTGGATTCGAACCCACCAGCTCAGGTGTACATGGCTGGCACCTGAGCCCATTGAGCCACAGGCGCCGAGCCTGCTTCTCATTTCTTTAGGGTAATGTTTGGACCCTTCACATGACCTGCCCAGTCGTACCTAGACTGGCACAGCCTTATCTGTGACAACTTTGTCTTCACTAACTGGGATGTGTCTCATTCTTTGCTGCCTTAGATCCTTGGTTTGTATCAAGAACCGGTTCCCACTCCCACTTACCCCCCCACACACGGGTCTCTTGACATCTTCTCCTTTAACTCTTGGCCTGCACTCTACTGTCTCAGCACCTAGAGCACTCCTGATTAGAGTACTGTTTCCTTCAATGTGCTTTTCCCTATTTTTAATTCTGCTTGTTTATCTTTTCCTTCATGAGGCTGTCAGTTCCAGAAAGGCAAAGACCAGGTTTTGTGTTTCAGGAGGTATCTGGCAATACCTAACAACACCTTGTGGGCTAAATACTTAACTGAAGGATTCTTAGAAAGAGTCAAACTGTTTTAAATTGCAGGAGTGTTAGGGTTGAGGGAATGGTTGGAATGGTATTTATATATAATTTGTGAAATCCAAGCTTTGGAAATTTACAGCATTATAGTTGCTAGTTATTTTCCTATAGTCTATAAGTGTCATATATATAGCTCCTATATTGGCCTTGAAGTAAAAACATTAACTGTTAAAAAATATTATTTGTGGGAGTTGACTATGGCTCAATGGGTAGGTCACCAGCCCCATACACTGAGGGTAGCGAGTTTGAACTCAGACCTGGCCAAACTGCAACAAAAAAATAGCCGGGTGTTGTGGTGGGCGCCTGTGGTCCCAGCTTTTCTGGAGGCTGAGGCAAGAGAATCACCTGGGCCCAGGAGTTGGCGGTTGCTGTGAGCTGTGACTGACGCCACGGCATTCTATAGCAGGCGATAAAGTGAGACTCTGTCTCTTAAAAAAAAAAAAAAAATTATTTGTTTCAGAAATATTATTGCAATAACAATAGAAATTGAAAGACAGTTCATCCCAAATTCCTCCATGTGTCTAGTAAATGAAATAGATATTTCTCTGTGTATTCTCTTCTAGTCCTGACCTGTATATTACTTTATATTACTTTTGCAGTTTCATCAGAGGTGCCAGGAATGGTAGCTCACACCTGTAATCCTAGCTCTCTGGGAGGCTGACGCAGGTGGATTGCTTGTGCTCAGGAATTCAAGACCAGCCTGAGCAAGAATGAGACCCCATCTCTACTAAAAATGAAAAACTGAGTCAAAAAGATCCTTTGAGCCCAGGAGTTTGATGTTACTGTGAGCTAGAACGCCATAGCACTCTAACCAGGGTGACAAAGTGAGATTTTGTCTCCAAAACAAACAAACAAAAATACAGATTAGTTTCCCTTGTTTTTCTATCTTGTTTCTGTATTCTTCATAAGTAATATTTAATGAATATTCATAAATATTAAATAAACTCTTAGGCTTAAGCGATCCTCTTGCTTCAGTTTTTTATTTTTAGTAGAGATGGAGTCTTACTTGAGCCCAAGAGTTTGAGGTTGCTGTGAGCCGACTCCATAGCACTGTACCCAGGGCAACAGAGACTGTCTCAAAAAAAAAAAAAAAATAGGCCAGGTACAGTGGTTCACTCCTGTAATCCTAGCAATCTGGGAGGTTTGTGCATCACTTGAGCTCATGAGTTCAAGACCAGACTGAACAAAGGTGATCCTCTTGCCTCAGTCTCCCAAGTAGCTGGGACTATAGGTGCCTGCCACAATGCCTGGCTAGTTTTTCTATTTTTAGTAGAGACAGGGTATCCTTGCTCTTGTTCAGGTTAGTTTTGAACACCTGAACTCAAGCAGTCCACCCAGAATGCTAGGACCCAGAATGCTATCTCAGCCTCCCAGAATGCTAGGATTACAGGCCTGAGCCACTGTGCTTGGCCACAAATTATTATTATTATTTTTTTTTTTTTGAGACAGAGCCTCAAAAGCTGTCACCCTGGGTAGAGTGCCATGGCATCACAGCTCACAGCAACCTCCAATTCCTGGGCTCAAGTGAGTCTCCTGCCTCTGCCTCCCAAGTAGCTGGGACGACAAGCGCCCGCCACAAGGCCCGGCCATTTTTTTTTTTTTTGGGTGCAGCCACCATTGTTGTTTGGCAGGTCCAGGCTTTATTCGAACCTGCCAGCTCAGGTGTACGTGGCTGGCGCCTTAGCCCGTTGAGCCACAGGCGCCGAGCCTGGCCACAAATTATTAAATGTATATTAATAAACATTTAATTTTCATTATTAATTTTTTTTTTTTTTTTTTTTTAGAGACAGAGTCTCACTTTGTCATTCTCCATAGAGTGCCCACATCACAGCCCACAGCAACCTCAAACTTTTGGGCTCAAACTATTCTCTTGCCTCAGCCTCCCGAGTAGCTGGGCCTACAGGTGCCTGTCATAATGCCTGGCTACTTTTTGTTGTGGTTATTGTTATTACTACTTGGCAGGCCCGGGCCAGGTTCGAACCTGCCAGCTCTGGTGTACGTAGCCAGCACCCTCAGCCTCCTGAGTAGCTGGGACTATAGGCACCCACCACAACACCCAGCTATAGTTATAGGGTTTCTTGATGCTATTGTTTAAATTTTCCAAGTAACTTGGCTCAGTGCCTATAGCTCAGCAGCTAGGGCCCCAGCCACATACATGGGAGTTGGAGGGTTTGAACCCAGCCCTGGCCTGCCAAACAACAATGACAACTATAACCAAAAAATAGTTGGGCATTGTGTGGGCACCTGTAGTCACAACTATCTGGGCAACTGAAATAGAAGTGCTTAAGCCCAAGAGTTTGAGGTTGCTGTGAGCTGTGATGTCACAGCACTCTACCAGGGCAACATAGTGAGACTCTGTCCCAAAATAAATAAATAAATGAATAGGGGCAGTGCCTGTGGCTCAAGGAGTAGGGCGTCGTTCCCATATACCAGAGGTGGTGGGTTCAAACCCAGCCCTGGCCAAAAAATACAAAAAATAAAAATAAATAAATAAATAAATAAATTTCCCAAGTAACTCTGACATCCTCTTTTACCTAACTATTTTTGTTGCAGGCAACATCTAGACTAAGAGAAAGAGGCTGCGATGGTCGCCTGGCAGGAATTGAAGTTCAACAGCTCTTTTGTTCTCAAAGTGCAGCAATTCCTGATCACCAGCTAAAAGAACTGAACATAAAAATTGACAGTGCTTTGCAAGTAAGTTTTTCAGAACTGACATTCAAGGGATAGAACCAAGAGAGGGAATTAAAATTGTGTTGTTGAACCAATTAGAAAAGATACTAAAATAGTAACTGGTTTCAAATCTTTTAATAACTGTAGAAGTTTTAAATTTCTATTTCTATTAGACTTTGTTGTTTTATAATCTTGTATAAAATCTTGACTCTTGGAAATAATTTATTTGCAGGCATATAAGATAGCTCTGGAAAGCTTAGGCCACTGTGAATATGCAATGAAAGCTGGCTTCCACCTGAATCCCAAGGCAATTGAAGCAAGTTTGCAGGTACACTTTCTTTCTGGTAGCTATTGGGAGCTATGGGAGCCATTCACACAGTGTACTGTGAAGGAAGTGTTTTGACAGATGAGCTGTGGGTCACCTCTCCTCTCCCATCCAAACTTTTTCCAGGGTTGCTGCAGCGAGGCGGAAGCCCAGCAGACAGGACGAAGGCACACCCCTCAGCAGCCCATGCAGTGTGAGCTTCCCACCGTCCCGGTGCAGATAGGATCGCACTTCCTAAAGGGCGTCTCCTTTAATGAGTCGGCCGCCGACAATCTGAAACTTAAGACGGTAGCTTTCCATGGGGTTCCAGTAACCAAGCATGAACTTGAAATCAGAGTTGTTAAGGGAAACTTCAGGGCCTGTGAAGAATGTAAATTAAAAAACAAAACAGGCTCGGCACCTGTGGCTCAACAGGCTAAGGTGCCAGGCACGTACACCTGAGCTGGCGGGTTCAAATAAACCCCGGGCCCGCCAAACAACAATGACGGCTGCAACCAAAAAATGGCAGGGTGTTGTGGCGGGCACCTGTAGTCCTAGCTACTTGGGAGGCGGAGGCAGGAGAGTCGCTTGAGCCCAGGAATTGGAGGTTGCTGTGAGCTGTGATGCCACGGCACTCTATCCAGGGTGACAGCTTGAGGCTCTGTCTCAAATAAATAAATAAATAAATAAATAAAAAAACAGGCTAGGCACAGTAGCACATGCCTATACTTCTAGCACTTTGAGGCCCAGATGGGAGGATTGCTTGAGGCCCAGAGTTCAAGACCAGCCTGAGCAAGAGTGAGAACCCCCCTTCTCTACAAAAAATAAAAAACTTAGGGCAGCGCCTGTGGCTCAGTGGGCAGGACACCAGCTCCATATACTGAGGGTAGCGGGTTCAAACCTGGCCCTGGCCAAACTGCAACAAAAAAATAGCTGGGCATTGTGGTGGGCACCTGTAGTCCCAGCTACTCAGGAGACTGAGGCAAAGGAATCGTGTAAGCCCAGGAGTTGGAGGTTGCTTTTTGCTGTGTGACACCACGGTGCTGTACTGTGGGAGATAAAGTGAAACTCTGTCTCTACAAAAAAAAGAAAATAGAAAACTTAGCCATGTGTGGTGGCACATATATGTATTTCCAGCTACTTGGGAAGCTGAGTCAGGATAGTTGTTTGATTGTTGAGCTTGCAGTGAGCTGTGATGATGCCACTGCAGTCTTGCCCAGGTCGGAGAGTGAGACTGTGTCTCCAAAAAAATATCTAGACATTGGGCACAGTGGCATGTAACTATAGCCCTATTCTGCCTTTGAGAGGGGAACTGAGCCCGAGCTCACACAACTAAAAACTAGGAAAGTGGAATTTGAGCATTTGCAGTCTTGTTTCTAGAGCCTGCATATCTGACTACTTGGACAGCCAAAATAAAGTTGAGGTTTTGATTGGTTTTTATTTTTACCAGATGATTTTGTTTTCTTATTTGGAGTGATTCAGAATTTCAAAATTCCTCAATTGTCATCAATAGATTGCTAAAATAAATTCTGCATTTTGTGCTAGTATAGGAATCACATGTGTGCATTATAATACGTGTGTGTCTATATCTGGCCATTTACTCTACTTGGTTGAGGAAATCTCTTAGAGAGACTGACAATTACTAAAGAAATTCAGACCTGGCCAGGTGAGGTGGTTCACTCCTGTAATCCCAGCACTTTGGAAGGCTGAAGAAGGTGGATTGCTTGAGCTGACGAGTTCAAGACCAGAAGACCAGCCTGAGCAAAAGTGAGAACCCTGTCTCTACTAAAAATAGGAAAACTGAGGCCTAAGAGTTTGAGGTTGCTGTGACCTGAGACCCCACAGCCCTTTACCCAGAGCAGCAGCTTGAGACTGTCTCAAAAAAAGAAAGAAAAGAAATTCAGACCTAAGGCTGGGCGTGGTGGCTCACACCTGTAATCCTAGCACTCTGGGAGCTGAGGCAGGTGGATTGCCTGAGCTCACGGGTTCCAGACCAGCCTGAGCCAGAGTGAGACCTTGTCTCTAAAACTAGCTGGGCATTGTGGCAGGTACCTATAGTACTAGCTACTTGGGAGGTTGAGGCAAGAGAATCCCTTAAGCCCAGGAGTTAGAGGTTGCTATGAGCTGTGATGCCACGGCACTCTACCGAGGGTGACAAAGTGAAACTTCATCTCAAAAGGAAAAAGAAAAAGAAAGAAATTTAGACCTGGCACAGTGGCTCATGCCTATAATCCAGCACTTCGGGAGACTGAGGCAAGAGGTTTCTTTGAGGCCAGGAGGTGAAGACCAGTCTGGGCAACATAGCAAAACTCTTGACTTTATGAAAAATAAAATAAATAAAAAATTAGCTGGGCATAGTAGCAATGCCTGTAGTCTCAGCTACTAGGGAGCCTGAGGCAAAAGGATCACGTGAACCCAGGAGTTTAAGGCTGTACTGAGCTATAATCTTGCCACTGCACTCCAGCCTAGGTGACAGAGTGAAACCCTGTCTCTAGAAAAAAAAGAATTCAAATGACATGATTAGGGTGTACTTTAAAGGTTTTTTCTTGAGCATGGTTGTGTAAATGCATTTCTATACGTTTTAGAACTTTGCATGGCTTTGTCTTGAGGTCTGAATTCTCTTTTCACCGATCTGTAGCATACGATGTTACAACTGATCAAGGAAGCAGGCTGCTATAATGGAATCACATCCAGGGATGACTTTCCTGTGACCGAAGTGCTGAACCAGGTCTGCCCATCCACATGGCGGGGTGCCTGCAAGACAGCTGTGCAGCTGCTGTTTGGCCAAGCTGGACTGGTGAGTGAGTGTGTGTGTTGCATGATAGGAGAATAGAGAGAGACAGGTTGAGCACTTGAGAATGTGGTGTAAGCATATAGTGAAAATAATGAATGATTTATGAAAAGACTTCCTGTTCAAGGAATAGCCATTGTTGGATCAGACAGGTGTTTCCTCTTTCCTCCCATGCCCAGAACCATAACCTCTAAAGGTTGTCAGTCACACCCAAAGGTACCCTGCAATCAAGGCATGGAGAACTAGGAAGTCTTTTCGAAGGTCATTGCAGACCAGCTGTGGGAACTGTTTACGGCAGTGGCAATCAGCTCCATTAAAAGCTGAATTTGGGGCTTGGCGCACAGGCTAAGGCGACAGCCACGTACACCTGACCTGACGGGTTCGAATCCAGCCCGGGTCTGCCAAACAACAATGACGGCTGCAACCACAAAACGGCCGGGCGTTGTGGCGGGCTCCTGTAGTCCCAGCTACTTAGGAGGTGGAGGCAAGAGACTCGCTTGAGCCCAGGAATTGCAGGTTGCTGTGAGCTGTGATGCCACAACACTCTATCCAGGGTGACAGCTTGAGGCTCTGTCTCAAAAAAAAGAAAAAAAAGCTGAATTTGGAATCATGATAAATAATTCTGTATGGCTTTACCCCTTCTGAAATATTCCAGATTTGGTTTTAAAATATTTTGTGGTTCTTTTTCTGAAATTATTTTAGTTATTTGAAAATGTATTCTTCACTTTTTCAAACTCTTTAGATTACCTAGGATATTATTTCATCTGTGTTGTATTAAATACATTTCCTCAAAATAAGAGGAAATCATTGAAGGAAGGGTTGGTTCTTCCTCTGTCCTAAAGAAGTTCAGTTTTCATTGATAGTTGAAGATGAAATAGTCTTCTTTTTTTTTTAGGCTAAATCTAGTTGAGTTACAGAAGATAAAATATTTTTTAAAAACATTTCATCCAACTAGATGAGGTGGCTCACACCTGTAATCTTAGCACTGTAGGAGGCTGAGGCAGGTGGATTGCTTGAGGTGAGGAGTTAGAGACCAGCCTGAGCAAGAGTCAGTCCCTGTCTCAATGAAAAATGAAAAACTGAGGCCAGAGGATTGCTTGAACCCAAGAGTTTGAGATTGCTGGAGCTGTGATACCCCAGCACTCCACCAAGGGTGACAAAGTGAAACCTCTGTCTCAAAAAAAAAAAAAACAAGATTCATTCACTACTGGTTTATCATTATTACAAGTGGGTTTTTCTGAAGCCTTGGTTTGACTCTCAGTGACATTTTTACTTCTCAATATGAAGGCTATAACCTAATTATAGCACAGGAATAAGGAGAAAGGGGCCAAGAGAGGGGAGGGAAGGAGAAGATGGGTGGAGGGAGGGTAATTGGTAGGACCACACCTACAGTGCATCTTAGAAGGTACAGGTGAAACTTACTAAATGGAGAATATAAAAGTCTTAACACAATAACTAAGAAAATGCCATGAAGTCTATGATAACCGTTTCGATGAAAATATTTCAGATTTATATGAAACCAGCACATTGTACCCCATGATTGCATTAATGTACATAGCTATGATTTCATAAAAATCAGTCAATCAGTAAATAAAATGCATAGAGTAAAAAATACTAAGATAAAGAAAACAAAGTAATTCCTATTTAATATAGGAATTTTTTTTTTTTTTTGAGACAGAGCCTCAAGCTGTCACCCTGGATAGAGTACTATGGTATTACAGCTCACAGCAACCTCCAATTCCTGGGCTCAAGCCAGTCTCCTGCCTCTGCCTCCCAAGTAGCAGGGACTACAGGCGCCCGCCACAACGCCTGGCCATTTTTTGGTTGCCATTGTTGTTTGGCGGGCCCGGGCTGGATTTGAACCCACCAGCTCAGTTGTACGTGGCTGGCACCTTAGCCTGTTGAGCCACAGGCGCCGAGCCTAATATATTTATAGTTTAGAAAAAGTGCTAAGAGTACTTGCGAAGTTCAGTAAATTTCATACCCAGAATTTGGTTTTTGTTGAGTGAAGTGTTATTTTGGTTCTTTTTTTTTTTTTGTCATCTGTGTAAGATTTATTTCCTTAACCACAGTGTTTTAGAGTGATAGCACTCATCCAAATATAGAAAGAATAATTCAAAATCCACCAAAAGTTACAGGTCAAAAGCCAAAGTCAGGTCAGTAAGAGTTTCATCCACTATTTGGGGGATTTTTTTTTTTTAATGAAAGAATTGATGTTCTGAGCTTGGCACAATTTCTGATGACCACCACCAGGAACTAGACTTTATTTCTTCATCCTGCTCTGGCTGTGCTGGTGGCTGATAGCTTTTTTTAAAGATGACGTCTAACTCTGAAGTATTATCATCTTTAGTCACCTTTATTATTTACTGTTGTGACCATGGGACCACTCACTCCCTTGACATCACTGCACTACCAGGGAAATAGTTCTTGTCAAAGTCATTCAGCATTAACAGGCTTGTGTATTGGATTTGCTTGTTACCCATTTTCCTCACTGAAAACTGGTTGTTGTTTTTTCTGTTAGGTGGTAGTTGACACGGCACAGATTGAAAATAAAGAAGCCTATGCCCCCCAGATCAGTTTAGAAGGCTCCAGAATCGTGGTTCAAGTCCCATCCACATGGTAATGTCACTCTTACTTAAATAGAAAACTAAAATGTGGTTGAAGTTTATACATCTTTGAAATGATTGCTCTTTTTAAGACAAACTGCATACTCTTATACAGGATGTCCATAAAGTTCATGTGAAAATTAAACAGATTATATAGTGTGTCCATAAAGTTCATGTACAATTTAAAATAGACAACTTTATAGACATGCTGTATATGTAAGGGTTTACAGGCAGCAGTATGTTGGTGATATGTTTCATAATTATTGGTCCATGATGAGGAGGCTTAAGATGTCTAAAAAATAGGCCTGGTGTGGCGGCTCATGCCTATAATTCCAGCACTCTGGGAGGCCGAGGCAGGGTGGATTGCCTGAGCTCATGAGTTCGAGACCAGCCTGAGCAAGTGTGAGAACCCATCTCAAAGAATAGCCAGGAGTTGTGGCGAGTACTTGTAGCCTCAGCGACTTAGGCAGCTGAGGGAAAAGAATCACTTGAGCTCAAGAGTCAGACTGAGGTTGCAGTGAGCTATGATGCTATGGCACTCTATCAAGGGTGGCAAAGTGAGAGTCTGTCTCAAAAAAAAAAGTCTGGCTCGGTGCCTGTGGCTCAGCGGGTTAAGGCGCCAGCCATGTACACCTGAGCTGGCAGGTTCGAATCCAGCCTGGGTCCACCAAACAACAGTGCTGGCTGCAACCAAAAAGTGGCGGGGCGTTGTGGCAGGCACCTGTAGTCCCAGCTACTTGGGAGGTGAAGGCAAGAGACTCACTTGAACCCAGGAATTGGAGTTTTCTGTGAGCTGTGATGCCACAGCACTCTATCCAGGGTGACAGCTTGAGGGTCTGTTTCAAAAAAAAAAAAAAAGTCTGAGAAAGTCTCATTGACCATAATGTAACTAAAATGGTGGATCATAACAAGCAATATTATCTTTGTTATTAAGATAAGCTTTTAAACAACAGTATATCATTTTGAAGTCACCCTGTTTCTCCAAAGCTGTGTAGAGCACATAGAATTCCTTGTCTTCCTTTGTCTATTCCAACTACAACCTTGATGATCTTGAGGTCATGTCATTACATACCCAATGTCTTTGCAATTCTGAGGGCAAACTGAGCCATTATAGGATATTTACTTATGTTTGTAATATGTATAATGGATAAAAGATAATTTTGAATTTATTTATTTTTTAAAAGCTGTCACTTCTGACACTTCTTGCCAGGTCCCAGGACTGGCCAGGTCTTGGGCCTGGCTTAGCTAGGTTCCAGACGTGGACCGCTAAGTTACCTTGCTCAGGTTCACTTTCTCTTAGGTGCCTGAGGGCTCTCTACTTCAGCAGGAGAGAGAGAGAGTCTTAGAGTAAAGCAGTCTTCTTAGAAAGATAGATCTTAGTCTTTAGCAGAGCTTGGTAATCTTCAGCAGAGAGACGCCATGCTGGCGTTCTGCAGGCAGGAGAGGAGACAGTCAGAGAAGCGGGTCCATGATAGAATGCACATGCTCCTTGTCTGCCTTCTCCTCCAGCCTCATATAAGGCTGATCTCATGCCTCTTAACACCACAGGTATAGAGATTGCTAATTCACCACTGCTCTCATGCTTGTTAGGAGAGCTAAATCCCTCCCTTCCCTTTCCACCCAGGTGTTCCATTATTGAGCTATACAGGTATTTCTTATAACTCTCACTCCTAGCCATAGGCTATATGGGCTACTGCAAAAAGCTCCTGCAGATCGTTAAGAAAATGGCCAAGGGACATGAACAGATAAGTCAGAAGACATATGATTAATGAATGGATGGAAAAAAATTGTAACTTCACTTAATAATTAAAGAAGGCAAAGTAAAAAAGCCATATGACACCATTCTGCCCAAAATGTTGTTAAATTGTTTTAGAATAACAATATTGGCCAGGCGGTGGCTAACACCTATAATCCTAGCACTCTGGAAGGCCAAAGCGGGTAGATGGCTTGAGCTGTGTTCAGAGAGCAGCCCGAGCAAGAGCAAGACCTTGTCTCTAAAAATATAGCTGGGTGTTGTGGTGGGTGCCTGTAGTCCCAGCTAACAGGGAGGCTGAGACAAGAAGATTGCTTGAGCCTAGGGTTTTGAGGTTGCTGTGAGCTATGACGCCATGGCATTCTACCCAGGGCAACAGAATGATACTCTGTGTATAAAAAAATAAATAAATAGGCTCGGTGCCTGTGGCTCAACGGGCTAAGGTGCCAGCCATGTACACATGAGCTGGCGGGTTCGAATCCAGCCCAGGCCCGCCAAACAACAATGATGACTGCAACCAAAAAATGGCTGGGCGTTGTGGTGGGCACCTGTAGTCCCAGCTACTTGGGAGGCGGAGGCAAGAGACTCGCTTGAGCCCAGGAATTGGAGGTTGCTGTCAGCTGTGATGCCACAGCACTGTATCAGGGTGACAGCTTGAGGCTGTGTCTCAAAAAATAAATAAATAGAACAGAATAGAATTGAATAACAATACTAAATACTGTGACAGTACTGGTTTTGCTCAGACTACAAAAACATGCAAATAGGTTATTGAATAGAGAATAAACACAATGTCAGCAATTCTATAGTTTTACCTCTAAGGATAAACAGTAAATGACTGGATGTGTTGGTTCAATCCTGTAATCCTAGCACTTTGGGAAGCTGAGACTTGAGTCTCACTTGAGACGAGAAGTTTGAAACCAGCTTAGGTAGCATAGTGAGTTGCCTTCTCTACAAAAAATTCAAAAAAATCAGCAGAGTATAGTGGCACACACCTGTTGTCCTAGCTATTTAGGAGGCTGAGGCAAGAGGATCATTTGAGCCCAGGAGACAGAAATTCTATCTCTAAAACATAAACAGGAAAAATTAAACATACATTACAATAATGTAATATAATTTCTTTGTAATGTAAGCATATATATACATCCCCCCACCATAAATTCAACTACGTGATAAAACATTTTCTATTAAATTGATAATCTTGGTGAACAATTATAAAGAAAACATATAAATCATTTAAGTTGAAAGAGATAGTAAAAAGCAGAGGCACTGTTGGTACGTATGTAAAGTAAAGTTAGTAACAAGCTATTCTTATTTTTTATTTATTTTTTTATTTTTTATGTAGAGACAGAGTCTCACTTTATTGCCCTCAGTAAATCCCTCTCCATGTCCTTTATCGCCCTCAGTGGCGTCACAGCTCACAGCAACCTCCAACTCCTGGGTTTAGGCGATTCTCTTGCCTCAGGCTCCCAAGTAGCTGGGACTATAGGTGCCCGCCACAACGCCCGGCTATTTTGTTGTTGTTGTTGTTGCAGTTCCACCAGGGCCGGGTTTGAACCTGCCACCCTCAGTATATGGGGCTGGCACCTTACTGAGCCACAGGTGCTGCCCAAGCTATTCTTATTCTTTTTTTTTTTTTGAGACAGAGCCTCAAGCTGTCACTCTGGATAGAGTGCTGTGACATCACAGCTCACAGCAACCTCCAATTCCTGGGCTCAAGCGAGTCTCCTGCCTCTGCCTCCCAAGTAACCGGGACTACAGGTGCCCACCACAGCACCCGGCCATTTTTTGGTTGCAGCCATCATTGTTGTTTGCAGGCCTGGGCTGGATTCGAACCTGCCAGCTCAGGTGTACATGGCTGACGCCTTAGCCTGCTGAGCAACAGGCACCGAGCCGCTATTCTTATTCTTAAAATGTGAGAATAGAATTCTGATTCTGTTTAGATCCTGATATATATCATGTAAGGGTTGGCAGTTCACTTTGTGTTCCTAGACCTTTCTATTAGTCTCCCCCACCAAAATTTTAATTTGAGTGGTTGGATGGTATACTGTGTCCTGGAATTAATCAAATAGTTAAACAAAAGCTCACTTTTTTTTCTTTTCTTTCTTTTTTTTTAATTTTTTTTAAGGGACAGAGTCTCAAACTTTATCGCTCTTGGTAGAGTGCTGTCACATCACAGCTCACAGCAACTTCCAACTCCTGGGCTTAGACCATTCTCTCACCTCAGCCTCCCAAGTAGCTGGGACAGATTACAGGCATCCACCACAATGCCTGGCTATAGTTTGTTGCAGTTTGGCCAGGGCTGGGTTTGAACCTGCCACCCTTGGCATATGGGGCTGGTACTCCTTGAGCCACAGCGCCACCCAAAAGCTCACTTTTCTGTAAGATTTTTACATTTCTAAAATCTATTTTTTTTTTGCAGTTTATTTTGGCTGGGGCAGGGTTTGAACCCGCCACCTCTGGTATATGGGGCTGGTGCCCTACTCCTTAAGCCACAGACACCACCCACATTTCTGAAATCTTTTTTTTGTTTGTTTTTTGAGACAGAGCCTCAAGCTGTCACCCTGGGTAGAGTGCCATGGCATCACAGCTCACAGCAACCTCCAATT